>CM032453.1:6050136-6099354 GCA_019049505.1 Pachyrhynchus sulphureomaculatus | reverse complement strand
ATCTTCAATAGGTGCACGCACAAATTCTCGGAATTAATTGTGCACCTAGGTTCATTGTAATTTGATTTCTTTCAAAAATAAAGCATATATTATTATTATTATTATATATATATATAATATTTATATATATATATATATATATATATATATATATATATATATATATATATATATATATATATATATATTAAATTACATTGCATTAGTCTCTAGAAGATAATTATTGTATTCAATTGTTCAATAAACAATTAATTTTTATAGAAAACTTCTGTCACGGCGAAAGGAATACTATAAATGTGCGGTTTAGATAATTATTAGTAAATTACTGTGAAAGTGTGAAAAGTGGCAGTAATTATAATTGTAATATCTATTTTTAAAGATGGCTTACACGATATCTTAACTCTCTATTAAACGTTTTTTATACAATACAACAATATTACTGTATTAGGATGTTATTCATTGTAAAATTACTCTTTAGCTTGCTTACCAGGTGTACAAGTATGAAATGCGGATTTTTTTTCTAAAAAAACATGTTAAATTCGGAAGAATGATAAAAAGTGCTTTATTCAAAGTATGTTCCATCGCTTGTTATACATTTTTCCCATCTTTCGGGCAATTTGTGAATACCACGCCAGTAAAAATCTTCCCCTTTTGCTGCGAACCATTCATCGAGCCATTTTTTTCACATCTTCGTACGAACCAAAGCGCTGCGCAAGTGCGTGACCCATCCATGCAAACAAGTCGTAATCGGAAGGAGCCAAGTCTGGTGAGTAAGCCGCATGGGGTTGAACTTCCCAGCTAAGTGCTTCCAAACGTTTCGCGAACTGGTTTTGCCGTATGTGATGGAGCATTGTCAAGAAGAAAAATGACTTTGTGTTGGCTCTTTCGGTATTCTGGCCTTTTTTCAAGCAGCGAACGGTTCCAATCGGTCAGTTGTTGTTGGTAACGTTTAGCATTAACCGTTTCCCCAGGCCAACCCCCCCCCCCCCCCCCCCCCAGGTTTTAACAGCTTATAATAGCCCCTCTGGTCCCACCAAACACAAAGCATCGTCTTTTTTTGCCAAAGCGATTCGGTCTTGCGGTCGATGTGAATGGTGCGCCTGGGTTTACCCATGATTTTTTTTACGCTTAAGATTCTCAAAATAAATCCACTTTTCATCTCCTGTAACTATACGATGCAAAAACGACTTCCTTTTGTACCGAGCGAGCAAAATATCATACGTATTTTTGCGCTTTTCCATTTGCCTGTCGTTCAACTCATGTAGTACCCATCTACCGGCTTCCGAATCTTCCCCATCTCTCGTAGCCGATTGGAAACAGCTTGTTGACTAACGCCCAATTGCTCGGCGAATTGCAATTCCACATCTTCGTATTTTTTTAGCGGTTTTCCACGTTCCTTGTCTGCAACATCGAAAATCACCACTTTTGAAACGCCGAAACCATCGTTCACACGTATCTTGCGATGGAGCATGTTCACCACAAGCTTCTCGAATTAATCGGTATGATTCAACAGCAGTTTTCCTCAAATAAAAACAAAAAATTGATGCTGTCCGCGAATGCTCTTTGTTCGGTATAAATTTCGACATATTGAACACAACACTAACATATGCACACACTTTTTTCCAATTTATCACTCGTGCGCGTCTGACACTTGTTGATGACACAACAACAATCTTTATAGCACAAACTGCATTGGTGCACAATCTGTTGTCTGAAATTCGCATTTCATACTTGTACCCTTGGTATTTAAAGATTTAGGCAAAAATGTTAAATCTAGAAGTTGTAACGTTTTTAAAGAAGAGAAAATCACACATTTTGTTTTTGATGTATGCCATAAACTTTAGGTTCTTAAATGAAACACCTTGTATGTTATTTTTAATTTTTATAAAGCTCATAATTATAGAAGATTTATTTTTTATGGTGTTATTGTGCAAGATAAGGAAGAAAAAGCTCTTTTTCCTAACTTTTCCAAAATAGGCTATAAGTGTTTCATAATTATTGTTTCGCACTAAAAGTGAGAAACGGAAACACTTAAGGAATTACTTCGGTGTCTGTCTCTCCGTCACAACCGATTTTCTTCGAAATTATTTGATATGGAAAGCTGAAAATTTGTCACAAATATAAAAATTGATAGTCTAATGACAGCTGTGTAGTTTTGAAAGGTAGATTTTTACTTTTTTTATGAGTCTAGCACACGTGCTGCAGGGAAGTCCCTAAAGCGCTACAGAAGCGACACGTGTGCGGAAAAAGCGATTCACGTTGTTCTTAAATCGCTGTAAATTCTACTCGGTGGAAACACAGTCCTGGGCAAATTATTCCAAAGGGATGATGTTCTCCATATAAAAGACTGCTTGAAAAGCGTTGTACGAGGAGTAAGCTGAAAGGCCAACCGTTCTTCGATGTTACAGCGAATCAAGGCCGTCGGTCAGTTCCAGGTCTCCAATCAGACGAACAGCTCTTTTCTGAATAGAATCCAACAGATGCAATGTATGTTTGGAAGCGGAGCCCCAAACATAGGAGCAATATTCCATAGTTGGTCGAATTTAAGCTTTATAAAGAATTAACAGTTTGAGGTGGAATGTAAAATTTTCTGGTTCGAAATAATATTCTCAACTTTTGAGAAACTCTCCTTGCTATGCCTGCGACATGTTGATGCCAGGACATATTTGCTCCCAAATTAACATCCAACAAATTGAGTGACGATGTTAGAGGAATGGAGTGCCCCGCTATAATTATGTCGGGTTCAGCAACGTTAACGGCAACCTAGGTTTTTGTATCGTTAAATTCCACTTGGTTACTGTCACCCCAAGATAGAATTTCTTTCAGGTCTTTGTTAAGTTGAATGACTTCCCGCTGTCGGCGGATATTCGTCTGAGTAGCCGATGTCCGAACATTCAAAGTGAATGAAGAGATAAGCGTACTGTCATCTACAAAGCTGTAGATTGGGTTCCGGGTCTTTTCCAGCAGATCATTAATGTAAATGAGAAAGAGAGCAGGAGATAGTATGGAGCCTTGGGGCACACCGGCGTTGATGGTGAAGGTGTTAGAAAAAAAATCCGTCGACTGCCACTAGTAAGCCCCAATTACAAAACATCCTGTATATATTCGTTGAAAAGGTGAAACCTCTAATATAAAATTATTTCACTGTGAAAGTGAAAGAAGAAGAAGAGAAAAAACACGTTTCCATTCGCCTAAAAGTTGAACCCACATTAATTTTGGTATATTTATAATTTCTCATGTGTGCAAATATAATAGCAAATATAAGTAACAGGTCTCATTAAACCTCCGTCATACTAATTCTAATTTTATGATAATTATGTTAATTTTTTAGTTGACGCCGTCCATCTTAGGACATAGCGGTGTGTAATATACTTTTTAATGGCTTATTGAAACGCGAAAGTAGGCTTTTTATACGAGATACGCATATTTAAATTAAAAAATACATATCAGAGACTGAAAAAGTAACTTTGACCATATAAATACATATTAGCAGAAGTTTTTTTTATGAACATAGCACATATAATGCAGGAAATTCCCTAAAGCGCTACAGGAGAGTCGGATTTCGCCACGTTAACGTTTTTAGAAAAAACTCCCGCCTGGTTTCTTATAGAATTAAGTTCTACTTGGTTACTGTCGCTTCAAGATACAATTTCTTGCATGTCTTTGTAAGCTTAAACGGCTTCCTGTTGTCCGAGGATGTGTGCATGAGTAGCTGATGCTCAAGCAATTAGAATAAATGAAGAAACAAGGGTACTGTCATCGGCAAATTCTGTAGATTAGAATCCTAATATTTTTCAACAGATCGTTAAGGTAATGGAATAGTAAAGAAAATAGGAGACATTATGGAGCCTTACGGCACACCAGCGTTAATAGTGACGTTATTAAAAAGAAACTTACGAGGATGGATTGAAAAGTTTTTATTTTTCGACGTAATCTCCACTTACCTCTATGTTACTTCTTCCACCTGCCTTCCAAAGCTTCCACACCTGTTTGAAAAAAGATTCCTCAAGATCTTGAAAATACTGGTTAACTGCAGCTTCATTTGATGAAAATTTCTAGCCACGGAGGTGTTTTTTTAGATTTGGAAACAGATGAAACTCCGAAGGTGTCAAATCAGGAAAATAAGCCGGGTGGGGCAGCAATTCGAAACTACAATCACGAATTTGAACCACAGATTCAACTGACGTGTGAACGCGAGCATTGTCCTGATGGAATAAAACTTTCCTTCTCAGTAATCCTGGGCGTTTCTCTTTAATTTCTTGACGTAAACGACGCAAAAGGGTGCAACAGTAAGTCGAGTTTATTGTTTCGCCTCTCGGAAGGTAGTACACCATAATAATACCTTTAACATCCCAAAAAAAAAAACTGACGCCATCACTTTTCCAGCCGACAAAATTGCCTTCACTTTCTTTGGGGTCGGATCACCAGATTTTTTCCACTGCTTGAATTGTTGTTTTGACTCTCGAGTATAGTGGTGAACCCAGGTTTCGTCCATTGTCACAAATCTGTTAAGAAAATCTTGCGGTTCAGCCTCAAACATCTCCAAACAGTTGCGAGAAATCGTGAGTCGAATTCGTTTTTGTTCAACTGAAAACAATCTGGGGACCCGTTTAGCGAAATCCTTAGAAAATCCGAGTTCGTTGGCAATGATGTTTTGTGTTCATTCATACGAGATGCCTATAGTGTCTGCAATCTCCCTAATAGTTAATCTACGGTCTTCCAATATGAGATCACACACTTTGCCGATGTTTTCTTCAGTCGTAAACGTCGTGGGCCTGCCGGAGCGAGGGTCATCTTCGATGTTCTTTCGTCCACGTTTAAATTCTGCAACCCATTTTGTCACAATGGTATATGACGGAGCAGATTCCCCTAGTGTTGTTTTGATATCATAGTGGATCTCCTTTGGTGTTAATTTTTTTTTAAAACAGATACTTGATGGCCGCACGTTGTTCAATTTTTTTTTCCATTTTTCCAAAAACGCCGCATTTGGTCTCACTGAACTCGTTCTAACATAAAAACCACAAATTCTACAGCAACAAAATTTTATACTGTGACAACCAAAATATGAACTCATTGAGGGTACTATGAGGCCGCGAATTTTTCAATCCAGCCTTATATTAACTGTAAAAAACGCTCGCTGAGGAAACACACACGTACAAAGAGCTACTCAGTATATATCATCACTACACCAAACACTTTATTTTTGCACTCGACGCGCGTTTCGCTAACCATGTTAGCTTCATCAGGAGCGATGATTGACTGTCAATCATCGCTCTTGATGAAGCTAACATGGTTAGCGAAACGAGCGTCGAATGCAAAAATAAAGTGTTTGGTGTAGTGGTGATATATACTGAGTAGTATCATTGTGCCAAAGATTCCACATTCCCAACTTAGTACGCACAAAGAGCTATAATCAAAACCTTTCGATCACACCATAAGAGCGTAACTTAGCCAACAACCTATCATACCAAACACGATCAAAAGCCTTGGATATATCAAGTGCAATCACCAAAGATTCTCAAAAATACTCAATTGCGTTGAAGCCGTGAAGACGTGAGGCACACCGGCGTTGATATTGAAGATATTAGAAAGAAATTCGTCGGCTGTCACTGGTAAGGATGTTTTCACGAGACATGAGAGCCATAAATAATAATAAAATTTAAAAAAATAAGACAAGTAGTATTGATGGCATTAATGTCAGAATTTTAAAACTAGCATTTGAAGTAATAGGTGATTGCTTTCTGAAACTAATTAACACTAGCCTAGTAAGAGGAAGATTCCCCAAGAATGGAAAATGACAACGATTATTTCCTATTGAGAAAGTAACTAACACTAATAGATGTGAAGAATATCGACCAATTAATATGGTAACTATATATGAAAAACTTCTTGAAACTATTGTAAGCAAACAAATGAGAAAATACGTAGAGGAAAACAAGTTGCTTACATATTGTCAGGCTGGTTTTAGGAAAAAATCATTCTTGTGAAAGTGCACTACAGACTGTTATTTCCAAGTGGAAGTCTTCTATAGGTGAGAAAAAATTGTTTGGTGTACTGTTTTTATTTTCTACTTGATTTTCAAAGGGCTTTTGAAACTATAAACAGAAAGTTGTTGGTTCAGAAATTGGAAAAATATGGTTTTGAGGGAAATGTGTTAAAATGGTTCTGTGAATATCTGGACAGCAGAACACAACAAACAAAATATAATGGAGCGTTATCTTCTATTAGGATCAATAGTCATGGTGTTCCACAGGGCACAGTGCTAGGACCTGACTTATTCATATTATATATAAATGATATAGTGAAAGTCATAAAAAAATGTGAATTACAGCTATTTGCAGATGACACAATCCTCTATTATGAAAGTGATAACATAACAGATCTAGCGCAAACAATAAATAAAGACTTAGATAGGTTACACAAGTGGCTGTGTTGTAATAGTCTTAGTGTCAATGTTAAAAAAACCAAATTTATGATACTAAAAGGCAAAAATAATACCCTAGATAAACACTACTCATAATGGCATTATGATAGACAATGACAGAATTGAACAAGTTAAAGAATGTAAATATTTGAGTGTAGTTATTGATAAAAATCTATCATTTTCTAGTCATGTGCCGCTTATATAACAAAAAAAGTATCAAAAAAAAAATTATTTTTTATGTAGAATAGGTAAAAATTTAAGTACTTGGGCTAAATTGCTAATATATAAGTCGATAATAATGCCCCACCTCAATTATTGTTCCACAATTCTCTATATGTTCAATAAAAGAGATATAGACAATCTCCAGAAAAAGCAAAACTGGGCATTAAGATGTATAATAAGTTGTAATAGGTATTCAAGAATAAAAGATATGTTGAAAATAACAGACTTATTAAGTGTAAAACAAAACATCTTTTTAAATACAATGATAGTTGTTTTTAAAATTAAAAATAGAATGTACCCTGAACATATTTTAGAAAAATTACAATATGTCAATGACATTCACGCATATAACACTAGAAATAGATTGGACTTTTATGTTCCCACTGTGAATTCATCATATGCTGAAAAATTGCTTATTCCATCGAGGACTTATAGAATTTAACAATCTTCCAATAAATTTGAAAAATGCAAACTTTGTAAACTTTAAAAAATTGTTAAGAAGCTACATAATAGATAACCATAGCATTTAAGTTAGTCTGTAATTATATATATTGTAATTGTACTTGTTTAGCTTTGCTAATAATAAAGATTATTATTATTATAAACACATTTTTCAGACATATCACAATCAGTCATGCCAAACAATGCCTTGGATATATCAACTGCAACCGCTCGAGATTCTTCAAAGTATTCAATTGCGTGGTTCCCATCATGTGTTATATAAGTTAAAAGATGTGCTTATTGAGGATCGCTAATAATATTAAATTCTTCCAGATCTTTTAAAAGATACGGATTAATAGCCTTCTCTATAACTTTCGATATTACTTAAAGCAGTGCTACTGCTCAGTAGTTATTAGGCAAGGTCTTTTTGTCTTCTTTAGATATCGGTGGAACTGTAGTGCATTTTCAGTAAGAAGAAAATATTCCCTTTCTGTAGGATAGGTTCAAAACTTTACAAAAAATTGGTGTTAGTTTGCTAGTGACAGAAGTTTTTTTGATATCTAGCTTCACTAAGATACCTTTTATGACATGCTGTCTGGAGACAATATCCGGCATCTTTGGCTGCACATTGGGGATAGTGGGTGATGTTTTTCCCATTACTCTCTGCTAAACTCTCACGTAAGATACAGCGTTATACTTATTATTAAATGATTTTAAGTTTAAAAATGTATTGTCATTGATAGCTAAAATCTTCAATTTATCATGAAATAATGAAAAAATAAGATTTTTTTAAATCAGCAAAATAAGTATTATTTATTCCCACGGCAATTTTTTCCTAAAGCACAATAAAAAGCAATACGAAATATCAAGAGATCATTCAACATTAAGTTCAAACAATGAGAAATTTTGGGTCACAGTCGGTGCATCGAACTCGCAACTTTCTATTTTATAATGAACGCATCTTCCTTATAAAGGAAAATTATTTTTATTTCAAATACGTGTCTATAAAATGTTATTTATCTCATAATTGTTACTTACTTTAAGCCTTCCACAATGATTTAGATTAAAAAAGGAAGTAACATCAATCTTTTCCGCATATTCAGGTATATGGGATCGCATTAGTTAAAAAAGAATAGTCAAACGCAAGTCGGACTTGCGCAATTAGAGTTCCGTACTATGATTTCCTTTAAAATACAAATTTTTGTTACGTAGGTATAAAATGATCAGTGACGTCACAAAAAACACGCCAAATAAGTTTTCAATAAAAAAATTAAGAACCCAGATTACAAATATGTCTACTCAGAAACTGACTCTGCTGGGCAGTCAAACCAACTTGAATAAGACAAAAAGTTCCTGACGTCTACATATCTTATATCAAATATATAATACGTAGGCTGAAAAGTTTTTGGTCTAGCTACTTAAAACACATTTTTTTTTTGAAAAATTCGACTTAATTCATAAATATAATCTCCTTCAAGAGCCATACAATGAGTCCAACGCTTTTCTAACTTTTCCACACCTTTCTTGTAGAAGAATTTGTTTTTGCCTTCAAAATAGTTCTTCAGTTTCGGCGATAACTTCTTTACTGTAGCCACATCTCTTTCCCTCGAGCATTTTTTTTGAGGTCTGCGAATAGATAATAGTCGCTAGGGGCCAAATCTGGACAATACGGTGGATGAGGAAGCAATTCAAGCCATCGTAACCATTAACTTGTGACACGGTGCACTGTCTTGATAAAAGAACATTTTTTTCCTTGTCCATTTGGCGCCGTTTCTTTGCGATTTCTGCCTTCAAACGTACCAATAACGTTATATAATATTCGTTATTGAGGTTTTTTCCCTTCTCAGCATAGTCGATGAAAATTATTCGATGCGCATCCCAAAATACCGAGGCCAAAACCGTCCTAGCCGACTGTTGTGAATTTGGTCGCTTCGGGTGGCTTTTACCGGCTGCTGTCCACTCCAATGTCGCAAACGCGGTACCCATTTAGAACATAACTTTCTCATGCCCAAATGTTCATGTAAAATATGACCAACATGTTCTTTTGATATCTTTAGGGTGTCAACTATCTCACGCAATTTCACTTTACGGTTATCAAAAACAATTTTGTAGATCTTTTTGATGTTCTATGGTGTAACCACCTCATTTGGGCGTCCAGAGCGTTCAGCATCATTTGTGTCTGTACGACCACCTTTAAATTCAGCATACCAGTAAATGATGAGTGATTTTCCCGGGGCAGAGTCCCCATGACACTTACCAAGCCATTGCTTTGCTTGAACGGTATTTTTTTTCGATCAAAAAACAGTGTTTAATCAACACACGAAATTTGATTTATCCATTGTTTTGAAAATATCAAAAGTAGCGTCACTAAAACCACTGTAACTTGTAAACTAATCGTTGAAATGTCATGAAATTTTGACATGTATCGCTAGAAAGTTGGTACTTCCTAAAAATCATATGAATTTTTTGAAAAGGGCGACATCTAAGTGTCAGACCAAAAACTTTCAGCTTTTTTCTTGGTCAGTAATATATAATAGCATTTTAGCTACCTAATAGCCAATAAATCAGTCAACTCAAACTAGAATCTAGTCGTAAAAGTGGAAAACCAATATTTACTACCGAAAAATTTGTTTAATTATAAACAAATAAAATAAAATTATTTTGTCTCCGTACCTAATGCTTAAGGAGTAATGCCACTCAAAATTGAAAAAAATCAACATTTTTTTTGGCTTAAATGATGTTTCAGGGACTAGAAATAAGGTACCAAGAATTTTATGAGGGTAAGAAGGTTATGTGTGTATTTTATCAAGTGCGCATAATTTTCTAGCAGCGCTCTCCAAACTATCTGAGAGTCTTTATGCTTCGCGCTGTTTAAATAACTGTACCTTTCTGCATATTGAAGAAATCTCATTATCTACAGAATTTAAATTCATCTAGTATCTATCAACGAAATATCAATTTAGAAGGTCAATTATATGGCGCAGGCATCGCAGATTAGAGGTATCTAGAAAATGTATATAACTTTAAAACACGTTTTTCTCAAAACTACATTTTCCAAACTAGCCGGAAGCATAACTTGTTCAAATTATCACCGATTTATTTCAAATTTTAACTGTATCTTCCAAATTTCATTATCTAGTGAAGTACATACGGATTTTACAATTTGTTTTTTTAAACGATTTTTTTTACGTGATTTTTTACCCAAAAATGAAACACCTTCTTCAAACATGTACCGTTCATAAAGAAATCAATATTTTTAAAATTTTTCTATGTACTCAAAAAACTTTGCATTTTGTTCCAGGTAAAAAATTGGAGGAGAAATCTTTCCGGCCGTAAAGTACTATTTATAAGATGTATCTTCCTTTACTGAGTACTGGTGCCGCCATTTTGTAGAAAAAATTGTTTAAAAATTTGTAAATGTATTTTAAAGTATGTATAATAAAAGCATTTGAGTAAAATTTGGATTACTTTCACTATATTTAAAAAAAAAAAAAGATTGTCAAAAACAGGCTTTTCTCTTAGCTCTAGAGTGGCATTACCCTTAAAACAGTAGGTAATAGTACCGGTTCAATTCGCAACTTTTCGTCGAAATAAACCTTCACCATTTTGTCGCTCAAATAGCTTTTTTTATACCAGATAAATTATCAAACGTAATCCATTCATGACAATTTTCGCCCAATCTACACTTTATGGAGACTATTTCAGAATTTTTTTTCAAAATTTATCAATTAGTACTTTTCGAAGTAAGGTGGGGGGACAGGGTTTTTGGTCATTTTTTAAAAAATAATACAAAGAAAAGTAGACGCAAGTATTACATCATCAATTTCTATATTAGTACCAAATTTCAACTTTCTACGTAAAATAGTCGAAGATTGTTTTTTTTTTCAGTTATCTATTCAGTTATAAAGAAAAACTCGCAGAGCCTAAAAAGAAATTATTTTTCTCTACTAATACACACACAGTACATCGTTTCTCGAGTTTTGTCATTCCAACCAAAAAAATTCTTGGCTGCGCTTCAAAAAAATGAGGCTACAATAGCATTCAATTCATCATCTCAGGAAAATATTTGTCCCTTAAGGCTATTAAGGCTTAATTAGGACTATAAGGGTTAGTTCCACATTTTTCAATAATAGTTTGAATTGTGTAAGTCTGGGGGACCTTAGAGTACAATAGTACAGTTTTTGGTTCTCCATGAATTCGAATATTCTTTTCTAATGGTCTGCTTCAGGTTTTGGATCGTCCTTCTCCATACCTCTTAATTGGGCACCCTATTGCCATATCTATAATATATATAAAATGCAACGTCTCTCTGTCTGTCTGTCCGTTAGTGCGCCTATCACTGAAGAACCACTTATCCGATTTACGTACTTTTTTTTTTAAAACATACATATGTTCTCTGGCCAGGTTATAGGCTATATTTTATTACGATAGGTAGCATAAAGAATGAGCAGTGACGTAAAATAGTGAATGATGTCGGAAATAAGTTTGCCGCTAGCGCCTGCCTTTGCAATACACAGCCTAAACCATTAAATATGGAACAATATTATGTAGCAAAGAATATCTGTAATGTATAATCTATAATATATATAAAATGCAATGTCTCTCTGTCTGTCTGTCCATTAGTGCGTTTATCACGCGGGAACCACTTATCCGATTTACCTGTCTTTTTTAAATTCATGCATATATTCTTTGGCCAGGTTATATAATAATAATAATAATAATAATAATCTATATCTATAATATATATAAAATGCAATGTTTGTCTGTCTGTCTGTCCGTTAATGCGCTTATCCCTTGAGAACCACTTATCCGAGTTACATGATTTTTTAAATTCATACATATGTTCTCTGACCAGGTTATAGGTATATACTCGTATTTTATTACACCTATAATATATATAAAATGCAACGTATCTCTGTCTGTCTGTCTGTCCGTTAGTGCGCTTATTACTGGAGAACCACTTATCCGATTTTCGTACTTTTTTTTTTAAAAAACATACATATGTTCTCCGGCCAGGTTATAGGCTATATTTTATTACGATAGGTAGCATAAGGAATGAGCAGTGACAATAATAGTAAATGAAGTCGGACAAAGTTTACCGCTAGCGCGTCCTCTTGCAATACACAGTCTAAACATTAAATATGGAACAATATTATGTAGCAAAGAATATCTATAATATATATAAAATGCAATGTCTCTCTGTCCGTCTGTCTGTCTGTCCGTCCGTTAGTGTGCTTATCACTGGAGAACCACTTATCCGATTTACGTGCTTTTTTTAAACATACGTATGTTCTCTGGCCAGGTTATAGGATATATTTTATTAGGTGACATAAGGAATAAGCAGTGACGATAATAGTGAATCAAGTCGGAGAAAAGTTTGCCGCTAGCGCGTTTTCTTGCAATTCACTCCCTAAAGCATTAAATATGGAACAATATCATGTAGCAAAGAATACAATGTATATAAAATGCATCGTCTCTCTGTCTGTTTGTCTATCCGTTAGTGCGCTTTATCACTCGAGAACCACTTATCCGATTTACGTGTTTTTATAAATTTATACATCTGTTCTATATAATTCGATATAAGCCTAGATAATGGGAGATAAGGTGAGATAATGGGAGATAAGGAGAAATAATGGGAGATAAGTCGAGATAAGCCTCGATAATGGGAGATAAGTATAAATAATGGAAGATAAGGAGAGATAATGGGAGATAAGCACAGATAACTCTAGATAATGGGAGTTATGGTGAGATAATGGCAGATAAGGAGAAATAATGGGAGATAAGTCGAGATAAGCCTCGATAATGGGAGATAAGTATACATAATGGAAGATAAGGAGAGATAATGGGAGATAAGCACAGATAACTCTAGATAATGGGAGTTATGGTGAGATAATGGCAGATAAGGAGAAATAATGGGAGATAAGTCGAGATAAGCCTAGATAATGGGAAATAAGGTGAGATAATGGGAGATAAGGAGAAATAATGGGAGATAAGGAGAAATAATGGGCGATGGGCAGAGATAAGCCTAGATAATTGAAATTATGTAGAGATAATGGGAAATAAGGAGAAAGATTGGGAGATAAGGAGAATTAATGGGAGATATTTTATTACGTTGGGTAACATAAGGAATAAGCAGTGACGATAGTAGTGAATCAAGTCCACGCGAGCGGAGCCGCGGGCCCGGCTAGTATTTAATAAAAACGATTCCTTCATTGTTGCAAGTCATGAACTTTCGCTGAGTTTGCACCTTCTTTAGAGATGGAAAACCCTTATAAACCTCGACCAACGACTCCTGCCTCGTCTGCGGATCCCAGAAGAACACCCGGGTCTCGTCGCTTATGACAATTCGTGAAAAATAACTCCAATTGTTCTCTAAAGCGATTAAATAATCTTGATAAATGTTTTTTCTCATCAGTTTCTGCTTTGGTTTATGCAGTTTGGAGATTCATCGTGCAGGCCCTTTTTTCATCCCTAAATCTTTGTGCACTATCTTCAAAAAGCCTGACGGTTTTCCCGGTTCTTGTCTCAATTGGTCTTCCTAATCTGGTAATTTTTTTTTTCATTTCCGATTTCACCTCCCAAAAGTAACCCCAAAATTTAACTTTCAAAACTACACGACTCTGATTGGGTCATCAATTCCTATATTTGTGCCAAACTTCAACTTTCTATGTCAAATAGATCCGGAGAAAGTCGGGTGCTACAAACAGACGGATAAACGCCGAAGTGATCCCGTAAGTGTTCCGTAGTAATAAAAAACCGGTCAAGTGCAAATTGAACTTGCACAATTAGTGTTCCGTACGTTGATTGTTTTTAAAATAAAATTTTTTGTTAGGGTGGTATAAAATGATCAGTGAGTTCACAAAACACACCCCAAATGAGTTTTCAACAAAGTTTGTTTCCAATTTTTACTGAAAACTGGTGACCTTGAAACTTGTTTTTTTTTATATACCAAATAAATTATTAAAGGTAATGCACTCGTGATAATTTTCTTTCAATCTATACCCCGTGGAGAATATTCCAGAATTTTTTCAAAATTTTTTGATCAGTACTTTTCGAGATAAGGTAGGGGACAGCGATTTTTTAAAAGTAATACGAAGAAAAGTGTGCGCAAGTATTACATTATATATATATTTTTTACTCGTGTTTTCACAAGCTTTCATTTGACACCACACTCGATGACCTAGTAAAAAAAAATTTTTTTTCACTTCCGATTTCACCCCTCAAAACGAAACCCTTAAGTCAAAATTTATGTTACGGTGGTATAAAATGATCAGTGACTTCACAAAACACACCCCAAATGAGTTTTCAACAAAGTTTGTTTCCAACCTTTACTGAAATCTGATGACCTTGAAATTTTTGTTTTTTTTTTATATACCATATAAATTATTAAAGGTAATGCACTCGTGATAATTTTCGTTCAATCTACACCCCGTGGAGAATATTCCAGAATTTTTTCGAAATTTTTCGATAAGTACTTTTCGAGATAAGGCCCGGGACAGCGATTTTTCGCGAATTTTTAAAAATAATACAATGAAAAGTGCGCGCAAGTATAATATTATATATATATATTTTTTACTCGTGTTTTCACAAGCTTTCATTTGACACCACACTCGATGACCTAGTAAAAAATTTTTTTTTTTCACTTCCGACTTCACCCCCCAAAACTAACCCCTTAAGTCAAAATTTAATTCTCAAAACTACATGGCTCTGGTGAGGCCATCAATTCCTATATTATTACCAAATTTCATCTTTCTATGTCAAATAGTTTCGGAGAAAATCGGGTGTGACAGACAGGCAGACAGACAGACAGACAGACAGACACCTAAGTGATCTTATAAGTGTTCCGTACGGAACACTAAAAATTCGGCAAAAAAATCAAAGAGTCTTATTTAATGCTTGAAATCTTAATGACTCTTTACAGATGTTCAAAACGTTTTCTACTTATCCTTATCGCACTAAGCGAAGCGATTCATGAATGATAGTTTATCCCTCCTTGGGTGGAAAATGTTTTTGGTTCTTTCAAACTACCGATGAATACATTAATTCACATGAAGTATACATTAAGTTATTTCTAAGTAAATATAAAATGAATTAAAATGCAATATGCATTTAATAAATTAAGAAATCATTAACACCAAAGTGAAAGTTCTTATTTTAAATTATTAAACTGAAAAAACACGAAAATTAACAGCAACAATTACCACTAAAGATATGAGCAGTAAAAACAAGGTTAGTCGAATTGGGAAAAAAATTGACCGTAAAATTTTAAGATAATAAAAGAATAAAACAATTTACAATGAATCGCAAAAAAAAAAGACATTCATGAAATTAACGAAGTGATTAGTGAAAGTATAAGACATAAAATAATAAATAATTCCTGACAGAAAAAAATGCATGAAAAATCAGGAAAGCTAATAGAATTATCATAATTTAGGTGAGAAAAACTTCCGAATAAGTTCAATTTTATTTTTAGACCCAAAATTTCAGAATAAGTATTAGCCATGATCTACTTCTGTTCTTTTTTAGTGTTCCGTACGGAACACTTATAAGATCACTTCGGTGTCTGTCTGTCTGTCACACCCGATTTTCTCCGAAACTATTTGACATAGAAAGGTGAAATTTGGTAATAATATAGGAATTGATGGCCTCATCAGAGCCATGTAGTTTTGAGAATTAAATTTTGACTTAAGGGTTAGTTTTGGGGGGTGAAGTCGGAAGCGAAAAAAAAATTTTTTTTTACTAGGTCATCGAGTGTGGTGTCAAATCAAAGCTTGTTAAAACACGAGTAAAAAATATATACATAATATTATACTTGCGCGCACTTTTCTTTGTATTATTTTTAAAAATTCGCGAAAAAATCGCTGTCCCGGGCCTTATCTCGAAAAGTACTCATCAAAAAATTTCGAAAAAATTCTGGAATATTCTCCACGGGGTGTAGATTGAACGAAAATTATCACGAGTGCATTACCTTTAATAATTTATATGGTATATAAAAAAAACAAAAATTTCAAGGTCATCAGATTTCAGTAAAGATTGGAAACAAATTTTTTTTTTACTAGGTCATCGAGTGTGGTGTCAAATAAAAGCTTGTGAAAACACGAGTATATATATATATATATATATATATATATATATATATATATATATATATATATATATATATATATATATATATATATATATGTATATATGTATATATATATATATATATATATATATATATATATACATATATATATATATATATATATATATATATATATATATATATATATATATATATATATATATATATACATATATATACATATATATATATATATATATATATATATATATATATATATATATATATATATATATTACTCGTATATATGTTAATGTAATACTTGCGCACACTTTTCTTCCTATTACTTTTAAAAAATCGCTGTTCCCTACCTTATCTCGAAAAGTACTGATCAAAAAATTTTGAAAAAATTCTGGAATATTCTCCACGGGGTATAGATTCAACGAAAATTATCAGGAGTGCATTACCTTTAATAATTTATTTGGTATATAAAAAAAAAAAAAAAAATTCAAGGTCACCAGTTTTCAGTACAGATTGGAAACAAACTTTGTTGAAAACTCATTTGGGGTGTGTTTTGTGAAGTCACTGATCATTTTATACCACCCTAACAAAAATTTTTATTTTAAAAACAATCAGCGTACGGAACTCTAATTGTGCAAGTTCAACTTGCACTTGACTGGTTTTTTTTATGGGTCTAGCACAGGTGCCGCAGGGTGAATAATTGCGGGACTTCTGAAATAAAAACAATGTTTTTGTCAAAAATTCATTTTTGTTCTTCAACATAGTTTCCTTCAAGAGTAATGACTTATTCTTTTTTTATGGGTCTAGTACACGTGCTACAGGGAAGTTCCTAAAGCGTTACAGGAGCGACACGTGTGCGGAGAAAGCAATTCACGTTGTTCTTGAATCACTGTAAATTGTACTCGGTGGGAAACACAGTCCTGGATAAATTATTCCAAAGGGATGATGTTCTCCATATGAAAGACTGTTTGAAAAGCGTTGTACGTGAAGTAACAAGCTAAACCTCATACGGATGTGAAGTATTAACGCGACGTGTACTTCTAATATGCACCGCTCTGGGAGGAATTAAGCGGGCCACATCTTTCGAACACTTTCCATGAAAATACTTGTAGAATAGGCTCAAGTCGCCAACCGTTCTTCGATGTTCCAGCGAATTAAGGCCGCCGGGTCAGTTCCGGGTCTCCAACCAGACGAACAGCTCTTCCATAGTTGGTCGAATTTGAGCTTTGTAAAGAATTAACAGTTGTTGTGGAGTGTAAAGCTTTCTGGTTCGAAATAATATTCCCATCTTTTGAGAAGCTCTCCTTACTATACCTGCAACATGTTCATACCAGGACATATTAGCTTCCAAATTAACGCCCAACAAATTGAGTGACGATGTTAGAGGAATGGAGTGCCCCGACATAACTATGTCGGGTTCAGCAACGTTAACTTTTTTAGAGAAAACTACCGCCTTGTGTTACATAAGTCAGAAGATCTCCTGTTGATCTATTGTTACGGAAGCCATATTCAAAGAAATGTAGCTGAATTTACCGTTTCAAAAATATCATTGTGATATATAATCTGGATTAAGTTGATAATCAAATTGAATAAGTTTTGTTTGAACTATGTTTAGAAGTAAGTTGTTTGAAGAAAACCAGTTCTTAAAAGCGTTAAGAATATTTTTTAAAAAGTCTACGCTCCACTGTGGTCCAGGAATTTAATTTTTCCTTCAAAATTATCTACAGGTCTTAATTTCCAACCGATTTGGATTTTTTTTTTTTGAAAACTCGTAACTAAATTTACAAAAAATCTCTCTAAGCCGATTTTTGAATTATTGCTAGTTTTTTGGTTAGTTTTCTATCATTTTTGGATAATTTTTAGTGATTTTTTCGAAATTTGCAATAGTTGAATAAACAAATCAAAGCAATTTATGTTTCTCGATCTATGTAATCTGAAATCTGTTGTTTCAAGACCTAAATGTCGCAAGGTGAATTAACATAGCCATATTTTGACCCTTTATTTTTAGCCAGATTTACAATTTACAACCAACCAAAGGGATTTATGTTTGAAGAATGGCTATGTTGATTGATCTTGCGACCTTTCAATTTTGAAATAAAAAATTTTAGATTATGTGGACCGAGAAACATAAATTGCTTCATACAAATATTGCAAACTTCCAAAAAGTTACTAAAAATTATCCAAAAAGGGGTAGAGAAATAACCAAAAATTTGCCATAATTCATAAATCGGTTTTCGAGAGATTTTTTGGAAATTTAGTTAGGATTTTTAAAAAAATGAACCAAATCGGTTACAAATTAAGGCCTGTAGATAATTTTGAACGAAAAATTAAATTCCTGGACCACAGTGCGTTCGCTTTCTTTTGAATCAAATAAAAGGATAACCGGTGTTTCAACCACAACTTAAACAGTATTTGATGTTAAAGTAGGCAATTCGGTTGTTTATTTTTAAGGATTAGGATTCAACTTTGTTGGACACCCCTCGTTACCTTGTTTAATTGAGGTACTATGAAGGTGCTAGGTTTGTCTGGTGCTACCATATATTTTCCAACGCTAAAATCTATATCTTTCTAGTCTGAAGAAGAGCACTCCGTTATTGACGTCTCAGTTGCTTTAGACAGGCCCAAACATATAGCTCCTGTGGATTTTCCCCCATTAAGTAACCCAAGTATTATATGTAGAGTCTAATTAGACTGCTTCGATTGCAGATTTCTTGCACTGGAATTCATTTTGATTATTAGAGGTATTTTTCTCTTCATAAATGAGATCTGTCGTTGATTACTTTTTCAAAATTTTGCTCATGTTATTTATTAAAGGCACTGGTTTATAGTTTTTATTGAGTTTTTATCGTCTTTCTTATATAATGGCTTTATTAGAGCTAGATTTAGTACTATTAGAAAAGTACCATTAGTGGGCATTACAATGCAAGTTGGAAGAGAAGTGATCTCCGCAGAACCCTGCCAATTTTTATTTATTAAATTCTGTATTGTATTTTGAAAGAGGTATAAGACAGAGTGATACTCTAGCGCCAAAACCATTTACATTAACACTCGAAGACGTGTGGGAGTTACACTGGCAAGTTAAGGGAATATCAATAAATGGAAAAGACTTAAATAGGGACATTGTTTATTTTTCGTAATCGATACTGATTTTTATGATAGTTATGGTATAAGCCAACATAACCATCAAATAAAAAGGCTGGTTTAGTTAAGTGGAAAAAAATCAATTACATCAAAATATAATCATATTTAATTTGCCGAAAAAACATTATGTGAAGAAATTACTGCAAAATCAATCAAAACCAACATAAATTCCTGTACAAACTGAGTAAAAATAGTATTTTTTAATTGTTTTAAAAATGTTCAGATAAATTTTAATGCGTTTTTGATTAGTTATTGTATTTTTAAAAATTAGAAGCCTATTTATTAACAAATAAAATCACTCGGCTATATAATGGATGTTTTTTTTTTGTTTTAAATAATTCAGTTGCAAAATAATATTCAACAACAACCAGTGCGTTGCCACAGCGGAAATAGGGATAATAGATATAGAATAAAACATATTTTATTGAAAAGATAGAATGGGTTTATTTGTTCAATTTCAAAACAAATTAATTGTTTTACGTTTATAATTACAATAACAATTAGTAAAGGTTAGTAACTATTGTTGTAAAATTCAGGTATCTAATGTTCATTCTTGAACTGATCAAGATTGTGCAATATTTTTACATCAAAACTGAACAGGAATCAAAGGGAAAGAAGGGAAGTTGAAAACAGACAACAACAGCAAAGCAGCCCAATTAGGATCACTAACAGGATTAAATAAATGGATAGTTGAAGAGAAAAAAAAATCAGTTCAAAAAACGAGGTGTTTTTAAAACTTATTTGAAATTTATCCACACAGAACTTTTACATAGTTTACATTTTTTGGAATTTTTCTGTTTTGATAATAATATTAGGGATAAAGTAAATGATATCATTCACAAAAAATACTTAACACGAAATAATAAATTAAATAGACTAATCTCAGAGTCTAAACGTTAATAATAAATAAAACCGGTCAAGTGCAAGTTGAACTTGCGCAAATAGTGTTCCGTACGTTGATTGCTTTTAAAATAAAAAATGTTGTAACGGAAGTATAAAATGATCAGGGACTTCACAAAATACACCCCAAATGAGTTTTCAACAAAGTTTATTTCCAATCTTTACTGAAAATTGATGACCTTGAAATTTCTGTTTTTTTTTTTATATACCCGATAAATTATTACAGGTAATGCACTCGTGATAATTTTCGTTCAATCTACACCCCGTGGAGAATATTCCAGAATTTTTTCAAAATTTTTTGATAAGTACTTTTCGAGATAAGGCGGGGAGACTGCGATTTTTCGCAATTTTTTAAAAATAATTCAAAGAAAAGTACGCGCAAGTATTACATTATATATATATTTTTTACTCGTGTTTTCACAAGCTTTCATTTGACATCACACTCGATTACCTAGTAAAATTTTTTTTTTTCACTTCCGATTTCACCCCCCAAAACCAACCCCTTAAGTCAAAATTTAACTTTCAAAACTACATGGCTCTGATGAGGCCATCAATTCCTATATTATTACCAAATTTCAACTTTCTATAACAAATAGTTTCGGAGAAAATTGGATATGACAGACGGATAGACCGACAGACAGACAGACAGACGAACAGACAGACACCGAAGTGATCTTATAAGTGTTCCTTACGGAACACTAAGAAACGAATAAAACAAAATTTACAGAACATAAATTCTTTGATAGACTTATAAATCTAATAGGTACTACTTTTAGTAATAAAGAAACTACATTAATAGAAAGGCCTTAAATTTAACCTAAAAGAAAACAATTCTCTCAATAAATTAGAAATATTAGGTGTAGAAACTGAAGTTGCTCTTAAGCAGTAACACGAAGCAATTAATATCATTCAAAAAGATTTTCTAAAAGAAAAATACCACATACAAGATAACCATACTATTAGAACAATAAAACAAAAATCAAAACAAAACAACATTATTTTCACTAAAGCTGATAAAGGCAATACAGTAGTAGCCATTGATGAATCACAATATATTCAAAAAACTTTAGATTTCCTCAACAATAGTAATTATGAGAAGTTAAATAATAACCCAACAGAAAAATTTCAAAAGATTGTTAAATCTATTATTAGTGATTGTAAAAATTTATTTGATAATAAAGATTTAAGCAAATTAACTTCGATGAACCCACAAACACCAAAACTATATTCTTTAATAAAATAGCATAAAAAAGATTATACAATAAGACCAGTAGTCTCTTTTACTTCAGCACCATCTTATAAGTTGTCAAAGAAATTAATGGAAATAATTAACGAGAATACTAATTTTGTTGCTAAGTTTCAAATAAAAAACTCGTATGATTTAGTTAATAGAATTCAAAACATACAACTTCCCAACAAAACGAAACTCATCTCTTTTGACGTAACCAATTTATTCTCGAATATACCACCTCAAGATACTATAACACTAGTCGAACAGCTTTTAAACTCAAACCACATTAATTATATTAAAAAACAAGAAATACTCATTACACTTAAGACTTGTTTAACACAAAACTATTTTGAATTTAATAACACTATATACACTAATAATAAAGGCCTCATAATGAGTAATCCCCTTAGTCCCCTACTAGCAAAATTCATTCTATGGAATCCAAAATCAGTGAACATCCGTTTTCTAAAAAAAATTCATTTATTGGTATAGATATGTCGATGATATTTTAGCCTGCTTCACAGGAACAGATAGGCAACTCAAAATATTTTGTGATTATATAAATAATTTACATGCTAACATAAAATTCACTACAGAAGAAGAAACTAATAATAGCATAAACTTCTTAGACTTATTTATAACAAAAAATAATAATAAACATACGTTCTCTATTTACCACAAACTATCGCATACTGACATAACAATACATAATAAATTATGTCACCCAATCCAACACAAATTAGCTGCCTTTCATAGCATGATCCATAGACTACTATCCATTAAATGAAAAAGATTTTCTTAATTAGAATTAAATAATTCACCTCTTTTAAATATATTTCAATAATACCGTACTTAATTAATTTGTTACCTATAATATAAAGTCTTTATAATAGTATAATTAGGGATTTCCAACATTATTGTATTTTACCTGTAGGGATCTTATATATAACAAATTTTCCATTTTGTTCATTTAATCTTGATAAAGCTACAGTGAGAGCGAAACATGTTGATATGTTAAAATAAATGTGGAGTTTACCAGTAAACGAAAAAAAAAAAATGTTTTACTGTTCATTTAACTTAAAATTTAAAGACAAACTGTTGTTCAGATTTTCATTATATTTTATTAATCAAAATGAAATAAATAAAATAATACGTGGGTTACTATTTATACTTCTGGCCTTGACAACAGTAAGTGTTGCCATGTGCCATCTGACGTTTCCATTAGAAACTTGACATTGTTGAACATAACCTTTGAACAAACATTTTGTCATTTGAGCGCAATTTGTGTTGTTTACAGTAACTTGAAAAATTCATCTCGGGCAAAAAATGGAATTAACTCGTGAACATTTTCGTGCGATTATTTTTCATAACTTTCGACGTGGATTATCAAGACATGAGTACATCGATGAACTTAATTCTTTATATGGCGATGAACTACCATCCTACAGCACTGTAAAAAACTGGTATAACGAATTCAATTGTGGCCGACGTTCGCTCCAGAACGAATTCCGTGAAGGTCGTCCAAAATCGGTTGTTGTACCAGAAAACATCGATGCTGTGCGTGAACTGATTAAGCAAGATCGTCATGTGAGATTAAGGCATCTTTGGGCATTAGTATGACGAGCATCAATAAGATATTGCATGATTATTTGGCCGTAAAAAAGATTTGTTCGCGTTGGATCCCGCATAATCTGGCAAACGTTCAAAAGAAGGCTCGTGTCAATTGGTGCAAGGAAATGTTGAAAAAATACGATCAAGGTGCATCAAAGGCTGTGTATAACATCTACACAGGTGACGAATCATGAATCTATGCATATGAGCCCGAAACAAAACAGCAATCGACTGTATGGGTCTTCCAAGACGAGCCAAATCCAACAAAAGTTGTTCGCGGAAGAAGCACATCGAAGCAAATGGTTGCCTGTTTCTTCGGCATTACCGGTCACGTGGCGACAGGCGTTAGAGCAACGAAGGACGGTCAATTCTGAATGGTACACGACCATTTGTTTGTCAGAAGTCTTCGGAGAAATTCGAAAAAAATCGAAGAAGAGGCGAATCAGTCTTCATCATGACAATGCGAGCTCTTACATCTCAGCTCAAACAAAGGAATTTTTGACCTGCCAAAACATCGAATTGATGGGTCATCCGCCGTACAGCCCTGATTTGGCACCCAATGACTTTTTTTATTCCCGCACACGAAAAACAAATTACATGGTCGACGATTTTCGACACCCGCATTGAAAACACATGTTTTGGAGTTACCTCAATCGGGGTGGAAAAAGTGCTTTGAAAATTAGTTCAAACGCATGCAAAAGTGTGTTGATCTTCATGGAGAATATTTTGAAAAACAATAAAACCAATTTCGATCATAAATATTTGTTTTTTTTTCATTATTAAGCCAGAAATATAAATAGCAACCCACGTACAACTTAAGTCAGCCGTGACATGTTTTGGTACACAGTACCTTTCTCAAGCTTTAGTTAAACTTCTACTAGGAAAAGAAAGTGAAAGATACATACGCGGACAAGAATGAAAGGATCACAATATTGTCAACAAGCAAGTAAGTCAAATTATCTCGATAAAACTCTGTGCCTGATAAAATCAAGCCGTATAATTTTTCCCAGTAAAAACAAATAAATAAATAAACACCACAAATACAAACAAAAACAACAAAATCCTTCAACCAAACGAAGGTTAAAAAGTCACTAGAGATGTAAATACGGAAGTGACTGGGAATAATTAAAAAACCATTGAGCAAACCTACTCAAAAAAGGCCAAACAACAAGCCTGCCGAAAGGTATTTTAAAGAAAGAATGTGTACCTATTACACATTGTATTTGTTAGACTTAGAACTAGTAAGTAAGTTTAAATTATATAAATGATTAATAATAAAGAGATTTTTTGACTTTGACCGTAAAACAGCAACATCGGAGTATGCACAGGCCATTTTTAAGGTAATTAGTTATGAGCAAATAGTTGAGTGGTTAATTGAATCTAACAAATGCAGCGTATGTTTGGGAGCAAAGTCCCAAGTATGGGGCAGTATTCCGTGGTTTGTCGAATTTGAGCTTTGTACGGAATTAATACTTACTGTGGGTATAAAGCTTTCTAGTTTATGCATGCAACATGTTCATGCCAAGACATATTCGCTCCCAAATTATCGCCCAGCAAATTGAGTGAGGATGCTAGATGAATGGACTGTCCCCGACATAACTATGTCTGATTCAGCAACGTTAATTTTTTACAGAAAAATTGCCACCTGGGATAGCGTTAAATTCTACTTGATTACTGTCACCCTAAGGTAAAATTTCACACAAGAGCCATAAACGAACTTTTCAGATATACCACAATTCGTCATGCCAAATACAGTCGAATGCCTTGGTTGTATCAAGTGCAACCGTACGAGATTCTCCAAAATGTTCTTCTAGATATTTTCGAAGGTTATTTTCGGCTATAACCACGTGGAAGCACCGACGGATTTGGTTGCCGCTAGTAGATAAATATATCTGTATATCTTTTCCGAAAACTGATGACCTTGAAATTTTCGTTTTTTATCACCAGATAAATTATTAAAAGTGTGATAATTTTCGTTTAATCTACACCTTCTGGAGAATATTCCAAATTTTTTTCAAAATTTCTCGATCAGTATTTTTCGAGATAAGGGGGGGAACAGCGATTTTTCGCAATTTTTTAAACATAATACAAAGAAAAATGTGCGCAAGTAAGATATTATATATATATATATATATATATATATATATATATATATATATATATATATATATATATATATATAATGTCTAATATATATTAGGGTGACCGCAAAAAATCGATGTCGGAATTTTGTTCGTCTGGACCCCACAAAACGATTCCCCTTTCCAGATATTGAGATAGCCGAAATTTGAGCTCGATTAAACGACGTTAACCCGTGCCGCTCGTCGCTCAAAGTTTGAAAAAATCCAAATTTTTGGCCAAAAAGCTGACATATGGAGCCATAACTCCAGAACGGTAAATAATAGAAACACGCTTAATATCTCAAAAGAAAGCTAATGTTGTTCTTCGAAATTTATATTCTATACATAATTGTTGTTATTTTAAGTCAAACCGAGTTACAACAGCCTTTAGCCCCAAAAACGTGACCTGGTACCAGTAGGAGCCAGTTTGGGAGTATTCTAAGAATTTTACGGGTTTTTACATAATGTGTCTCGGAATTAACATTTTTTTGTTAAAAAGTATTTTGGAACTCAATTTTCAAACATAAAGAGCCTTTTGTTCAAATTTAATGTTTTATTATATGGGGATTACCTGACTAGTTTACCAAAGAAAGACCCGTTTGACAGGTAAAAAGAAGGGTGAATCTAATTTCTATTTTAGGGATGGTGATTTTACTTCGGCGTACAACCGACCTTTTATTTATTCAGTTTAGTTTCTAAAGTGCCTTTGAGCTGGTTAGATCGAACAATTATCTAGTGAAGATATTTTAAGACACTGAAGAGGACAGCATCTACCAGGAACTTGAGAGCTTGGAGGAAATGGAGATCCCTGAAGAAGCTGCAGAAGATCCAGGACCATCTGAGAGCAAGAGGATGAAAGTTTCATTTGCAACGGGCGTTAAAGAGATTTTAAACATGAAAGTGTCCATTTTATTAGATCGATGTAAGGTATCCGACAGAAATGCCACGAGAATTTTAATAGCTACTCTAGAAGCACTAAACCTTGACCCTCTTGAGTACAAAGTCTCGAAAACTTTATTACATGATAGAAGGCAAATGTTCAGAGAACAATATTATAAAAAAATTTTTGATAAAGTAAACATTCCTGAAAAAGAGCCCGTGGTTGTCCATTGGGACGGTAAACTTTTACCGGGTGTTTTAAAAAATGAACAATGTGAGCGAATAGCTATAGCTATTTCATATGGCGAAAAGGAACAGCTGCTGGGAGTTCCTGTAACAGCAAACAGCTCTGGAGAGGAGCAAGCCGAAGCCGTATATGAATGTCTACATGAATGGGGTCTTCTCAACACCGTCAAGGCGATGTGCTTCGACACTACAGCATCCAACACGAGAAGACTCAAAGGAGCATGCGTCATATTGGAGCAAATGTTAGGAAGAGAATTGTTATACCTAGCTTGCCGTCACCATATCTTGGAAATTCTATTAAGAGGCGTATTCGACACAAAAATGGGATCAACCACTGGACCTCATCCAGACATTTTCAAGAGATCCTTCACTGCGTGGCCCAAGATAGACAAAGGAAAATACGACACAGGTATCAGTGCTAATCTAATACAAAAGCAGCTAACTCCAGAAGTAATTGCAAATGTTACTGCTGAATTCGAGACCAAATTAACTGAGAGCCACCCCAGAGATGACTACAAGGAGCTATTGCAGTTGGTTCTCGTATTTGCTGGATCACTAGACGGGAAATGTTGTGGGTTTTAGAACTCCAGGAGCCATTCATCACGCTAGGTGGATGGCAAAGGCTATTTACTGCTTAAAAATGTTCATTTTTCGTCGTCAATTTAAGATGTCTAAAGAAGAAGAAAGTTCTGTGCGTGCCATTTCTGTTTTCCTAGTTAAAATTTATTGTAAAGCTTGGTTCAATGCTCCAAAAGCTCATCTTGTACCAAAGCAAGATTTAGGTATTTTGCATAGTCTGTTAGACTATAAAGAATGTGACAACGACATTGCAGAAATAGACCTGACCAAATTTTCAAACCATTTGTGGTATTTGATTGCAAAGTTGGTGGGATTATCGTTTTTTGATCCCACCATTACAGACGATGAAAAGTTGTTAATGGCTAATAAACTGCTCAGTAGCACAGATGAACCATCACAGCACGCTAGGGTTGTAAATCCAAAAGTTAGGAAAGAAAACTTAAAAGAGGTAGTTGATGGAGGATTGGTAAATTTACTTACCAAAGAAACGTTTACATTCTTTGACCAATTTAATATAAAAACAGATTTCCTAAGACAACATCCAAACACCTGGCCTCAAAATAATGACTTCCAAGAAGGACTGAAAATTGTCAAAACATTAAAAGTAGTTAATGATATGGCTGAGCGCGGTGTTAAATTAATAACCGACTTTAACGACCTTCTGACAAAAGATGAAGACCAAAAGCAATATGTCCTGCAAGTTGTAAGTAAATGCCGAGCATTATATCCTGACGTTTCAAAAACTACTTTAACAAAAGCTCTAGAATAGATTAGATAACTATGTCTTTTCTGTGTCTGTTTTGTATGTATTATATACCTAATTTTTATATTTTAAAATAAAAAATGTCATTAGACTTATCAGTAATACTTGTTTTTTTTATTATATTTCTACTTTAAACTCAAAAAATATACCAAAAAAAGCAAAATTTATCACTTAATAACAAAATATACGAAGTATGCTCCTAGTGGTACCAGGTCACGTTTTTGGGGCTAAAGGCTGTTGTAACTCGGTTTGACTTAAAATAACAACAATTATGTATAGAATATAAATTTTGAAGAACAACATTAGCTTTCTTTTGAGATATTAAGCGTGTTTCGATTATTTACCGTTCTGGAGTAATGGCTTCATATGTCAGCTTTTTGGTCAAAAATTTGGATTTTTTCAAACTTTGAGCGACGAGCGGCACGGGTTAACGTCGTTTAATCGAGCTCAAATTTCGGCTATCTCAATATCTGGAAAGGGGAATAGTTTTTTGTGGGGTCCAGACGAACAAGATTCCGACATTTTTTTCCCCCTCTATGAGATCCGGTCACTCTAATATATATATATATATATATATATATATATATATATATATATATATATATATATATATATATATATATATATCTATATATGGTATATATATATATATATATATATATATATATATATATATATATATATATATATATATATATAAACTCGTGTTTTTACAAGCGTTCATTTGACACTCTACTCGATGACCTAGTAAAATTTTTTTTTTCACTTCCGATTTCACCCCCCAAAACTAACACCTTAAGTCAAAATTTAACTTTCAAAACTACACGACTCCTTGGGGCCATCAATTTCTATATTAGTGCCAAATTTTAACTTTCTATATTAAATAGTTTCAAAGAAAATCGGGTATGACAGACGGATTGACAGACACCGAAGTGATCCTATAAGTGTTCCGTACGGAACACTAAAACCACATATATTACGAGTATTAATAAGTAGTTATCTAGACCACTTCCCATTGTTAAATGCGGTTGCTGTGGATAGAAGTTTGGCATGGAGTAAATACATACACAAAGTTTGGCGGTTCACATTTCATTGTACTATTTATAGTGAATTTTTGAAGATGTAACCGATAAAAATTGTTAAGTTAGTAAAATCAAATATCGACTGGTAATAAAGTACCTCTTTTTAAAAGAAATTTACGATGATATGCTTAATACAATATAGGAACAACGTACCGCTGTCAAAAATTGGGTTGTGGATTTTCAGAGATGAAGAACCGACCTCAGAAATGAACACCGGGCTGTGTCCACCGGAGAAAATGTTAAAGCTGTGCATGAAATAATTATGGAGAAACGATGAATTGTGCTGAAAAGGATAGTAGAGACTGAAAATTTCATAAGAATGTGTTTTTCACATCGTCCTTCCTGATTGGAGTAAGAAAAAATCAGCTAAATGGATCCTTAAATGTCTAAACACCTACCAAAAAAACGACTGAAAGTCAAAACATCTAAGTTTATTTTTAGTTGTTTCTCTCCCATTATTTCTCGTTATCTCCCATTATTTCTCCTTATCTCCCATTATCTCACCTTATCTAGGCTTATCTCGACTTATCTCGCAATATTTCTCCTTATCTCCCATTTTTTCTCCTTATCTCCCATTATTTCACCATAACTCCCATTACCTAGACTTATCTCTGCTTATCTCCCATTATTTATACTTATCTCCCATTATTTATACTTATCTCCCATTATCTCACCTTAGCTCCCATTATCTAGGCTTATCTCGACTTATCTCGCAATATTTTTCCTTATCTCCCATTATCTCACCATAACTCCCATTACTTAAACTTATTTCTGCTTATCTCCCATTATTTCTTCTTATCTCCCATACCTATTATACCTATCTCCCATTATCTCACCTTATCTCCCATTATCTAGGCTTATATCGAATTATATAGAACATATCATATGTATAAATTTATAAAAACAGGTAAATCGGATAAGTGGTTCTCAAGTGATAAGCGCACTAACAGACAGACCGACAGACAGAGAGAGGTTGCATTTTATATTATTATATTCTTTGCAACATGATATTGTTCCATATTTAATGGTTTAGGCAGTATATTGCAAGAGAACGCGCTAACGGTAGCCTTTTTTTCCGACTTGATTCACTATTATCGGCACTGCTTATTCTTTATGTTACCTAACGCAATAAAATATATCCTATAACCTGGCCAGAAAACATATGTATGTTTTAAAAAAAAAGTACGTAACGCACTAACGGACAGACAGACAGAGAGACGTTGCATTTTCTATATATTATAGATAGATAACCTGGCCAGAGAACATATGTGTGTTTTAAAAAAAAGCACGTAAATCGGATAAGTGGTTCTCCAGTGATAAGCACACTAACGGACAGATAGACAGAGAGACGCTGCATTTTACATATATTATTATATAACCTGGCCAAAGAATATATGTATGAATTTAAAAAAAGACATATAAATTGGATAAGTGGTTCTCGCGTGATAGTCGCACTAATGGACAGACAGACAGACAGAGAGACATTGCATTTATTATAGATTATAGATATTCTCTGCTACATAATATTGTTCCATATTTAATTGTTTAGGCTGTGTATTGCAAGAGAACGCGCTAGCGGCAAACTTTTTTCCGACTTCATTCACTATTATCGTCACTGCTCATTCCTTAAGCTAGCTATCGTAATAAAATATAGCCTATAACCTGATCAGAGAACATGTTTTTAAAAAAAAAGTACGTAAATCGGATAAGTGGTTCTCTAGTGATACGCGCACTAACGGACAGACAGACAGACAGATAGACGTTGCATTTTATATATATTATAGATAATAATCTACTTGTATGGGGTATATAAAAATGTTGCAGGTACACGTTGAAGCGCTATGTCCGACGAGTATTTAATGCAATATCTTAAAAATTGAAAGGCAGCCGGAATTTTCAATTGCACAGTGGGACTTCGTCCCACCGTGCGTCTCCCCAAGAAGTTGCGCTTACAAGAAGTAAGGTTCTTGTTTCCGTTTTTTGGGACAAGGTGAAAGATTTCTTACAGAATACTTGAAACACGGTAAAACAGTGACTGCAGAATATTATTCTTCATTACTAGCTAAATTTTGCCAAAAAAATATAGAAAAACGCCGAAAAAAGTGACTAAAGGGATGTTATTTTTACATCATGCTCCTGCTCATAAATCGCTCTTAGTTGTGAAAAAAATAACCGAATTAGGTTTTGAACTGATTAATTATGTCCCAAATTCCCTAAGTTAATTCCCTCGGACTATTACCTATTCTCAAAACTAACGTTTTTATATATAATTAGTGATGTGCTTGAAACTCCTAGGAAGTAACACCACATAGCACATCATAAACCAGTTGCATTTTTTATTTCATCCAAAGCTATTAAGGTGAAAGGAAGATGCGCTTTGCAGATAAATGTTAAAGGTGAAACCTATAAATTTTATTGGTAGTAAAAGTAAGCGATAATAGATTAGGCATTGAATTGTGAAAGATACATTTTTAAATAAATACTAGAAATTTTAACGATCATTTGTAAGCGTACCAATTAAAGGAATATGCATAAACAGTCGGTCAAGTAAGAACGTATCGCCTCTAACTTGTAGTCGGTAAAAGAAATTCTTTTTTTTTATGCTTTGTGGAAAGAGATCCATTTCTAACCTTCCTCTTCCTCTATCCGTCATCCTACGTAAGGACGTGGTGATATTATGGTATTTGTGTCACTGTTTTAGACCATGTTTCTCGGTCTTGGGCTTGATGAAATTCTTCCGAGAATTTGACGCCAGTTGTTACCTTCGACATTACCTTCCACGATCAACCGCTCTACTGCATCCCTCCCTTTTGCTATGCGACCAAAGTATCTCAGTATTGACTGTAGTAGTCAGTATTGTTTTGATGTTGAGCTCATCCAGAATGGAAACATTTGTGCAGTGCGCTGTTCAGGGTATCCGGAGCATCCTTCAAATTTCAAATGCGCTGATTCGTTTCTTGTCATTTTTTTAATGGTCCAGGTTTCGGCTGCGTATGTAGCAATTGGGAATATAAGTGTATTGATAAGTCGTAATTTGGTATTCTGCGTCGAATCATTGTCTCTCCATATTTTTATTAGCTTGGCGGTCGCTGTTCTGGCCATAGCAATACATCTGCGTATTTCATTCTGACATCCGCCGTTGTTTGTTATTACGAAGCCGAGATAATTTAAGTGACTGACTGTTTCATACTCTGCAATATTTCTAACGCAAGGCTGATTGTTTCGGACTCTGTCTTCGTCTTGGCATTGTTCAACTGTAGCCCGTATTTGTTGCTGACGATGTTAAGTCTATCCATGGTGTACTGGGGTTCTTCTTTCGAGGCTGCCAAAACTACGTGTGGGCGGCCCTGCCAGTCGCCAAACACCTCTCCCATGATGTGTTTACTATATATATTGAAAAATATAGGTGATACGATGCATCCCTGAAGAACCCCCACTTCGAGTTTGAAATCTTGGACGAAAGTATTATTCACTCACTGTATTGTGTTCATATAGATTTTGAAGAAGCCAAATTAAGTGATAGGGACATCTGTGCTAAAACTTCCCAGGTAGTGCTCCACTTTACGGTGTCAAATGCCTTGGAGTAATCGAAGAGAAGTAACCTTATTTATGGTTAAATAGTACGTTATCGAACATGAATGCTGCAATACGTTTCACGGTTCGAGACTGTGTTTCTATGTAATCATCTAAAAGAGGCGCAAAAACTAAAGCAGAAAGGTTTGAATATATTGTATGAAACATTCCCTCGTTATTTCCAGGCTAACGATTTAAAATGGAGGAGTACAATTAAGAAACCATTGCTGAAGAAAAAACACGGAGAGAAACGACTCACGTGGGCAGAGAAAAATATAAATTAAGACTGGAGCAATGTAAATTTTTTCCGATGAAGCTTCATTTGGGGTTATGTTATCACTCAACGAACCTGGTCAATTTCCACTAGCTGTGAAACACCCCGTGAAGATCCAAGTTTTGAAAAGCTTTACCTACAATTTGAACGCTGCCGATTTACAAGAAGGCATTAGTACCGACTGTCAAACGGTGCTTTGTCGATAAAAATGTGGAGTGGATTCTTCAAGAGGTTAATGACCCCAAACAACGGAGTAAGCATCTAGCTAGTGGAAAGGAGAATCCGGTATCGTCATACTAGAGTGGCCATCCCAGTCACCCGATACAAACCCAATCGAGAACGTGAGGTCATACATCAAGCAGAAGCTTCGTGGTAAAAAGGTGTACACAGTGAAGCAGGTGTCGCGGCAAATTCGGGCAGTTTGGAAATCTTTGCCCCAAGAATACGCCAAGAATCTCGTCGAAAGTATGCCCCGAAGATGCCAGGCGATCATCCACGCTAATGGGGACTGAAAGAATTACTGAATCATTAGTATTTTAATGGCAGTCCTTTACTGTTGAATGATGTAAAAAACATTTAAATAAATACATTTTTAATGGACAATGCGCGGCATCTTTTTACTTGACCGACTGTACGGGGTAAGTCTTAAGCTGGGTTTCCACCAAACGGACATAGGACGAAACACAAACAAAAACTGTTTTTCTCAACAAAAGGAGCCATGTTTTGTAAAAAATGAACAGTTTCGAAAACATAGAGTTGACTGCAAGTTTACCAAAACTGTTCTAATTCGTTTTTAGGCCATGAATTCCAAAAAGCAGTAGACTAAAAATCAGTGCAGCAATCTAATTGAAATGTACCGTCAACATACTGACTTGTGGGACTCAAAAAGTATAGATTATAAGAATAAAAAGATTCACTGAAGGAAATTGGTAATCATTTTGAAACTAGCAGTGATGAAATTGATTGAAAAATCAAAAACTTGCTCAGTCAGTACAACAGGGAACAAAGGAAGTATAAAAGCATGAAAAAAGTCTGGGGCTGGACACGCGTTTATTTCAAAATGGTTTGGATATGATACTATGAGCTTTTTATATGACAAGAATAAACCGAGGAAAGGAAGGCTTACCTTGATATAATGTTGAAGAGCGTCATACAGGGCCTCACTTACATCCGCTATGATTCGTGATACAGAAGAATTTGAAATTTTGAATAAATATTTTAATGATTGAAAACTATCCCCAGTGGATAAGTACCTCAGAGTTACTACCAGGTGATCCTTCACTGAAATTGCGTCCCGGTAATTTGTATTTTTCTTGGCGATTTTAGGTCCTAACAAATTAATTAACAACTCAAAATCGGTACTTGACATTTTGGTAAAATTATGGCAGGAAGATCTCAATTTTCCATTTAACCCACCATGTCCTGCCGTAATTAACTCTCCTCTTTAATAGAGAACTGACCCAATACCTTGGTTTTTTTCTGTTTTGGCCATTAACTAAAAACGAACCACAGCTAATTATAAAAAAAAAATCGTCATCGGAGAAGGACATTCTTGCAGAACTAAACAAAATGGGAAAAAGAGAATAAACACTAGCAAACAAAACTTTTGGAACAGTCTACAGCAGGGGTGCTCAAACGGTCGATCGCGATCGACAAGTCGATCGCGAGTGCTTTTTGAGTCGATCGCGAGAAAAAAATTCACAGATTTTGTTATGAGTGCGGCGAAGAAAAGTAAAACTTATCATTTTAATTACGATTGGGAGGAAGAATTTTTTTTTTGTATGGTAAAGGATAAGTGCATTTGTCTCATTTGCCGTGCGTCAGTTGCAATACCTAAGCGTGGGAACTTAGAGAAGCATCATAAAACGGTTCATAAAAACTATGAAAAGGATTTTCCGTCACAGAGTGAATTAAGAAAACGAAAAGAACGTGATTTGATAACTTGTTTAAAAAAAGAACAAACCATGTTCACAAGACCAGCCAAACAATCAAAAGCTGCAACGATCGCGTCATTTAAAATATCTCATATATTGACGAAATACAAGATAACCATTTAATGATGGATTGGTTGTGAAGGAAGCATTTATTGAAGCGGGTGAGACTTTATTTGGAGATTTTAAAAATAAAACAGAGATTATGTCTGCTATTAGAGAACTTCAGTTATCTCGTCCGACTGTCACAAGGCGTGTTGAAGTCATGAGTCAGGACATGGCAGATAAACTAAAACATGATATCATGGAATATACATACTTTTCTTTACAGTTCGACGAATCCACCGATATGACAGACACTGCCCAGCTGTTTATTTTTATTCGAATGCTATTCAATGACATGTCGGCTAAGGAAGAGTTTTTGACAATGATTCCTCTGAAAGGAAAGACCGGTGGCGAAGATATAAATGACGTTTTCTTCAATTTTGTAATAAACTACAAGCTACCAATATATAAACTAGTGTGCATTACAACCGATGGAGCACCAGCAATGACTGGAAACGAAAACGGTTTTTGTGGCATTGTGTCGAGCTAATGATGATTTCCCTTCATTTTTCTCCTTCCATTGCATTATACATCAACAAGTTTTGTGTTCAAAAGTTCTAAACATGGAGGAGATTATGGGTATTATTATTGTGAATTCTATCCGTGCACGTAGCTTGCAACGACGGCTCTTTAAATTGCAGTTGGAAGATAGTGAGTCAGCTGAACACACTGATTTAGTTCTTCCCACGGACGTCAGGTGGTTGAGTCGCGGAAAATTTCTAGAAAGGTTTCAAGAATTATTGCCCGAAATAACAGCTTTTCTGGACGAAAGAGGTGATGACACTCAGATGCTGAAAAAACGGAAAATGGCTGACTGATTTGACATTTTTGACAGACATCACAATGCATTTAAACACCATTAATTTGGAGCTTCAAGGTAAAGGAAAAACTATTATTGAGATGATTAGCGCAATAAACGCATTCAAAAGTAAATTGCAACTTATGATAGATCAACTGAAAAGAAAGGATCTGAAAAATTTTCCGTCTTTGAAAGCAAGGATTCCTCAGTTGAGTTATGATATTTATGAGGCAGAATTATAAAATATTTTGGGCCAATTCGAAATACGTTTTTATGATTTCACTAAATTGGCAAATATCGCATCATTTATGAGTTATCATTTTTCGTGTAAAAACATTGAGGAATTAGCTACTGAAATAGCAAGTCAGTTTAACATGGACTCATGTTCTGTTGAAAATGAGTTAGTGCAGATTATATCAGATATACATCTCAAAGCCACAGCATCTGATACAAAATTCTGGTGTTTTATATCTGAAGATAAATATCCGAATCAAAGGCAAATCGCCGTTCAACTGACGACAATGTTTGGGTCAACTTACTTGTGCGAGTCTGCATTTTCTGAAATGAAGATAATTAAGTCAAAATATCGCAATCGACTAACTGACGAACATATGTCATCATGCTTGCGATTAGCACTCGGTAATTACGTATCATCTTATGAAAAGTATGCTGAGGACATGCATTGCCACGCTTCAACATCCAAAGTCACTCTTTAGTTGAGTTTAGACACTGTAAGAACCAATAAACTCGCAATTTTGAATAATTATGAGTTTTTTCATTGAGATTTTAGAGCAGACCTACACTTACCTTGACTAAAAAAATGCATATTGTGCGGAAAACTAATATCTATGCCACGATACACCCTACCTAGACGACAATCCTGCATCACACTTACTTGCAGCCTCTCAGAGTCGATCGATCGTAGTCTAACAATATTGAGGTAGATCGCCAGCAGTTCAAGTTTGAGCACCCCTGGTCTACAGGAACTGTTTGAAAAAAAACAAAACATATTTTGTTTTGTTTATGAAAACAGAACTGTTTTTTAAACTGTCCGGCTTTACACATATTTTACAAAGTATTGAGAAATATTTGGATGACGTGTAATTTATGCCAAACCTTTTGTAAAAGTCATGTCGAGTTTTTCTGTAAATCCTTCCTTGCAATTGCTTTTTATTTGCGTCGCTCCTTACCTCAAGACATCTACTTAGTAAAAAGGTGTATAATAAAGGCAGTAGCGTACTAAGGGGAAGGAGCATATGCCCTCATACGCCACTGAATAAGGAGTCTGGTAAGTCTGTAAAGAACAGCGCTTATAAACACAAATTTATGTACCAAAAATCTCTCGAAATCGCACTTAAATAATGTTGAATTATTAAATTAAAAACTTAACCAACAACACTCTCTTCATTTATTGTTTTCAGCAATTAACAATTATTTTAAACAATAGTTTTTATTCTTGTGTTTCTCAAGTAAAAACCATGTTGCTAACCCAGTGGCAATTATTAAGAGAGGTGCCCCGAAACACTCGACCGGAACAGGTGTCCTTGTTAAACGATTATTATTACTTTTAAGTAACGTATACGCAGTTAGAACAAAGCTTTAAACTCATTTGCCGCAATTATTTTAAGAATAGGTTGGCATCTTTGCGTTTACAACTTATAATTTAAAATATTATTTAATAGACTTGACCAATTTTACTTTAATAAATAACACGGTGAATTTTAGAGGCCTATATGCCTATATGGCACTGATACAAATAGCAGAATTAAACTGAATAATTCTTTATCCGATCCCTTTAACGTAGAAGCTGACGTCAGACAGGGCTGTATTCTGTTACCCTTACTTTTTAACATATATAGTAAACATATAAAGAGGTTTATTTTGGATGGCTGAAGTGGGGGTGTGACAATCAGTGGAAAAAAGCTTACATATTCGAATGATACTGTTATACTTGTAACTTCAATACACGACCTAGAATCAATTATGGAGCGCCTGGAAATCGTTAGCAATTTAATAGAGCCCAAAGTAATGATTGTTAGTTGCAATCAAGATCTGTCACACATAATTGAAATTGCTGGTTTCACCGTTGTAGACCATTCCAACTATTTGGGATACCTCACAATTAACAATGGTTGTTGTGAAATGGACGTAAGAAAACGTTTGGCTATGCCTAGTAACTCGACTATCAAACTCACAAAAAATACAAAGTTAAGATTGCTATCCAGCCTTATATTCCTCATAGCAACTTACGCGTCGGAAACATGGACTATGAAAGAAGCTAACAAAAGATGAATCGATGCTTTTGAGATGTGTACATATCGAAGAATCCTCAGAGTATCATGTACCAAACATCGAACTAATGTATCTTCATTTTGGATACTGAAAGTAACATGTTCAGAAGGAAGTTTCTGGAAATATACTATATAGAGAACTGCCAGAATAGTCTTAACCATAAAAAATACGTCGAAGGTTTAGGTTTCATTTACATATATCTATTGGCCCTAGAACACACTAAAAAAATAATAACCAATGATGCGCAACACGCAAGTTAAATTTTCGATAATATTGACAATTTTATAAATTAAAAGTACTAGATTTACTTCAAAATGGCCTAGCACGTGTCCGTATAGAAATAAATTTATGTTATAACTTTTAGATTTTAATAATTTTAATAATTTCCAAGTATGATTCGCGCGCTAAGCCTGCAAAATCGAAAATGAAATGAAAAATTCAGTTTCTAGCAAATATCACGAAAAATAAAAAAGATATCGAACAACTAATAGCACCATGTGAAAAACGGGAAATTTTACTAAGAAGTAGTATATAGATTATTTTTTTTTAGTTTTACCGTAATTTAAAAAAAAATAGATTTAAAATAAAATGGCTGGTTTAACCTTTTCAGTTGTAATGGAAATCATACTTCCATCCTCATTTATGATTAAATTAATGTTTCTGAATACAGCTAAATATTTGGAAATTGGCTATTGAGGAGTTTCTGGGGGTACTGATTAAGAATCTGATGACAGATTTGAAAAATTCAAAATGGCAGATCCAACATGACGGCCAGAGAGTACGTAATTCATTTAATTTCTTCGAGTAATTTAGAATTTTTGTGTTTTCAGTAACTGTTTTGTCTGTACCTGGATGTTTAAATGAAATATAAATACTTTATACTTAAAGCTTGGACTTTTATCTTTCATTTCTCACCTTTAAATATATATTTTTTTTATTTTAAGTTTAATAAGTTTAAGATTAATAATAAGCAAAAAATACGTTTAATATGAACACCTTTTTTAAGAGCAAAATTACAAAAAAATATAACCGGTCAAGTGCAAGTTAAACTTGCGCAATTAGTGTTCCGTACGTTGATTGCTTTTAAAATAAAAAAATTTTGTTACAGAGGTATAAAATGATCAGTGACTTCACAAAATACACCCCAAATGAGTTTTCAACAAAGTTTGTTTCCAATCTTTACTGAAATCTGATGACCTTGAAATTTTTGTTTTTTTTTATATACCATATAAATTATTAAAGGTAATGCACTCGTGATAATTTTCGTTCAATCTACACCCCGTGGAGAATATTCCAGAATTTTTTCGAAATTTTTTGATAAGTATTTTCGAGATAAGGCCCGGGACAGCGATTTTTCGCGAATTTTTAAAAAGAATACAAAGAAAAGTGCGCGCAAGTATAATATTATATATATATTTTTTACTCGTGTTTTCACAAGCTTTCATTTGACATCAAACTCGATGACCTAGTAAAAAAATTTTTTTTTTCACTTCCGACTTCACCCCCCAAAACTAACCCCTTAAGTCAAAATTTAATTCTCAAAACTACATGGCTCTGATGAGGCCATCAATTCCTATATTATTACCAAATTTCACTTTTCTATGTCAAATAGTTTCGGAGAAAATCGGGTGTGACAGACAGACAGACACACACCGAAGTGATCTTATAAGTGTTCCGTACGGAACACTAAAAAGATAAATCTTTTTTATGTTTTTAATGATTTTTTTATATCAAGCATACTTTTAACTGTAACTAAAAAAAATTGTCCGACTTTTTTTGATCAATTCGTACTGCTTTGAATATAAAATTTCCGGGCGCACTACAGCAAGCAAAATTTCATATTTTAAAACTCAATTTTTAAATAACACAGACAATGTGGGTATTTTTAATTATTCTTATATTGAAATTTAAGGTATAGTAATGATATATGCACAAGGATTTTTTTTTCAATACTATATTTTATTAAATATTTGCAATTTACTGTAAGTCCGTTAAAATCATACAAACAAAAATTTCATTTTAAGTTTTACAAATTTTAAAGCAATAAAAATAAAAACTATTAGTATCATCGGAAAGCTAAAAGTCTTCTCTTCAAAAAGCTGTCTTTTAATTTTTTTTTACACTCTGAAAACAAGTAATATCGATTAACCTCCGCTGTTTAGGGTGCTACACTTTTTGAATCACCTGTCCGAATTTTTAATAAATTCTCACGCTAATAAAAAAATCTGTAATCTGCTTTTTTGTAAAATTTCACGCTCTTTCACGTGGTGCTATTAGTTTTGCGATATCTTTTTTATTTTTCAAGATATTACCGAAAAACCGAATTTTTGATTTTATTTTGGACTTTGTGGGCTTAGCGTACATCGAACCTTAGCAAACTTTTTTTAATGTATTCTACGTCCAAGAAACTACCTGTGTGCCAAAATGTAGCCTGTTAACATTTAAGGAGAGCTCAAAATTCCTGGCGACTGAGCTATTTAGGGAAGAAGTGGATGATGTGGAGGTCGTTAAATAGATTCAAAATTTTTTCTCATAATTAGTTGTAGTCAATGATTGTTAGAATAGATAATCTTGCGGAGAAAGTATCGAGTAAATTTACTGTACCGAATTTTTTATAGATTCTCTAGTTACTTTCCGGTTAAAATAATTTGCGTATAAAATCCATAAAAACACCATGTATATTATTGTATATATAATCATACCACATTTTTTGCATGCCAACATAAACTTTTGCATGCAACTACCAGTAGACATAATTGGTAAATGGAAAGTTTCTGTTTCGAAGGTCACAAATCACAAGTAGGTAAACAGCAGAATAATAATTCCACCAACGCATACCATAATTGTTATTATCCTCTATTTATTAGTTTACTAGCATAATATTTCAATCTTAAGGAGATTCATTGTTTGTTGTCAACCTAACTAACAGCCTGATACTACCATTATTAATAACTAGTTAACCTAGACCACTTTACATTGTCAAAAAGAAATACGGTTGCTCAGAATAGTAGTTTGTCATTTAGAAAATACATACACACAGTTTGCTTGCTTGCTTGCTATATGTTTTATTTTCAAGAAAAATTGAAAAAACCCTAATTTTATACAAAGAAAAACAACTTATAAACAACTCAAAATTAAGAAATACTGAAACAAAAAATTACTTACAAATAACACAAGTCTACAAAAAAAATTTGTTATTTTGGTGCAGCTCTGTTTTTACCTACAGTTGATAAGGAAGGTAATATACTATACATCGACAAAATTTATTTTACCCTATTAGCTCTAGTTGACTACTTAACTTCATTCTTTATTTTTAGCCGTCTTATTCGAAAACAGCAAGTTTTACAATAACACTGATAAAATTAATCTTATTATTTCATAATGGCTAGTAAGTTAAGACGTTGTGTTAACGATTCTGATAAGTTTTGTTACATTTGTGGTGAATATATTTCGAAAGATCAGAGAAAATTGTAACAGATACTGTGATCCGTTTGTATTTTGCTTACTTCAGTATAGAAATTCGCAATCAAGATAAATCGTGGGTGCCTCATAGTATATGTAAAATGTACATTGAACATCTGCGACAATAGGAGAAAAGTAGACGTAAATCTCTGAAATTTGGAGTACTTATAATTTGGAAAGAACAAAAAATCATCACGACGACTGTTACTTCTGTATGACAAATATAGTGAACATCAATAAAACCAATCGTCATAAATGGAAATATCCCAATATTTCTTCAGCAAGAAGTTCAATATCCCACTCAGAAAACGTTCCAGTACCAGCTTTTCATCAGCTACCACAATTTCAGGATGAAGAAATTGAAGAACCCAGTGCTTCTCAAGGAAGTGAATATTGTGCAGAAACATCGAATCCTAATTTATTTTTACAAAAAGAGCTTAATGTACTCCTCAGAGACTTAGATTTTTCACAAGAGCGTGCCGAATTGTTAGCATCAAGATTAAGAGAAAAAAATTGCCTATCCTCTGATGTAAAAATTTCTTGATACCGCACGAGAGAACAAAACTTATTGCAATTTTTTTCTTCTGATGAAAATTTAGTATATTATAGTGATGTGAGCGGCTTACTCCCTTTCATGGGCTTAGAGACCTATTAGGCAAGTGATTGGCGTCTCTTTATTGACAACAGTAAACGAAGTCTAAAAGCTGTACTTTTACAAAATTGCAATAAACATGCTTCTATTCAGATTGCCTACTCTACTTGTACGAAAGAAGAATATCAAGTGATTTCAGTACTTTTACAGAAAATAAAATATGTCGAACATAAATGGGTGATATCTGTCGACTTGAAGATGGTTTATTTTTTTGTTAGGACAACCTATACAAAATATCCATGTTTTATTTGTTTGTGGGACAGTCGAGCCAAATCAAGACACTAGATACAAAAAAATTGGCCTGTGAGAGAGATGCTTTGGCCGTTGGTGAAAGAAATGTGATAAATAAGTCTTTGGTTCCGCGAGAAAAATCATTTCTTCACCCTTGCACATAAAATTAGGGCAGTATGTCAATGCTGTGGACAAAAATGGCCAATGTTTCCATTTTATTTCTCAAAAATTTCCTGGATTAAAATACGTCGATTAATTAAAGACTCCACTAATTTTGAGACATCTATGACTGAATTGGAACGACTTGCGTGGAAATTTTTTGTAGCGGTTGTACAAAATTTACTCGGAAATTACAAGGCTGAAAACTATGTACAGTTAGTTGATGAAATGCTTCATCACTTTAAAAATTTAGGCAGTCATATGAGCATAAAAATTCATTACCTTAATAGTCATATAGATCATTTTCAACATAACCTAGGAAATTTGAGCGAAGAACAAGGAGAATATTTCGACCAAGATATAAACATAATGGAGAACAGGTATCACGGCAGATGGGACGTTCATATGATGGCAGACTGTTGCTGGAGACTTATGCGAGATTGCCCAAGATAATTTTCACTCTAAAAAATCACTTAATAAACAATTTTTTCATGTAGAATGTTAAAATAAAGCCATATTTTTGTAAAAATACATTTTTTCTATCTCACTAACTAGAGCCGATACAAAAAAAAAACAGTAACATTTTTGAGATCACCTGATCAGACATACGTAAAATCAGGTCTAAAATCCTAGGCACCAAAATGTGTGTAGGCCAGTGTAAAATACCACAAAAATATTTTTAAATATCTGTACTGAAATCAATCAGTGGAAGTTAAAATTGGGCTGGAAATGTCCTAAAGCATAAAAATAACCCAAGGTGTAAGACAGGGATGCATTCTCTCACCACTTTTGTGCCATCTTTATTCTGATGCTGTGTTTAATGAGGCCATCTATGAATCCATTGAAGGACAGTTAATGGGAGTACTTTGAACAATATACAGTATGCTGATGATACTGTTCTATTAGCAAATAATATCAAATATCTCTAGCCACTGATCAATCGAGTCGTAATAGCCACCGAAAAATTTAGATTAACTATGAATATAAGAAAAACCAAGTGGAACAAAGAAAAATCTACCACCAGAATCTTTCGAAATCAGGGAGAACACCGTCTCCACATTTAAATATTTGGGAACCAATATACATGATAAGTGGGACCCAAGAAAGGAAATATATTCATGAATTGACCAGGCTCGAGTAACATACATGAATATGAATAAATGGCTACAGAAAATAAAAAAACACAGAAGTACTAGAAAGACTGAAAAAAAGGAAGGAATTAGTAACAACCATAAAAATAAGAAAAACTCAATACTTCGAATAATCAGGGGCCCAAAATACGAATTGCTACGTCTAATTATTGAAGGCAAAATAAAGGGCAAACGATCGATCGGAAGACAACAGAATTCTTGTCTAAAGAACATGAGCAGGTGATTCAGATGTGTTGCGAGTGATATTTTTGGAGCAACAGTTTCTAAAATTCGTTTAGCTATAAGGATTACCAATCTTCGTGAGGAGACGGTGCGACGAGCCTTTTTGAATTATCACCTCTAAACCTATACTTAGATGGCGGGACGTTCATTGCGCATAGGTGGGGTATTTAGAGCGGAAGGAATTAATTCATTCATTGTTTCTCCTTTACCTTGTTTAGAGGCGTTAAAGATGAGCAAGAAAAAAGCATATGCAACCAATAATCACAAAATTCTCCACACGTGAAAACATCAAATTTTTGCAGACTCGATTCAGTGACGATACCTTTTCATGGACACGAATCAAAGTTTGTGTAAGGAGCTCAAGAGAGGCTGTCAAAGTGTCGAAAATGAAAATCATACTCGTCGTCTTCGCACCAGCATCTCCCCACGAAACATTGCTTAATAAAGATGATTGACATGTGCAATCAATTGATGCTGAATAAAAATCAGAAAGCTATAAAAGATCAAATTTCGAAGATGCCTAAAAATCGTTTTGAAAAAGAGGAGAGACGTGGATACACTACGATATTTCTTCATCACAACGAACAAATACGAACCAAACCCTGTGAGAGTTGCGGAGAAGTCTTAGCCCTAGTTTTCTGTGACAGAAAAGAAGTCCTACTGGTGTTGCTTCTCCACGACTATGCGAGGAGTCACTCTGAAGTTGTTACCGAAGCAAAATTTGTGAAAATACACAGGACGTCTTCTAAACAATCATCATATAGTCCAGACTCGTCACCATGCAGCTTTTACATGTTAGGGCGCCTCAAAGAGGTTCTGGGAATTAAAAGGTTCGAGTGTCACGTACAGGTGGAAGTGTTCGTGTGCAGTTGTGTGGATACACACTCAGCATTTTTCTACAAGGATGAGATGAAAAAACTACCACTTACAGGAGGGAACTAGGTAAAGAAATCGGGGAAAACGGTATTAATTTTATGAAATAAAAACTATAATAGGAATGAATATATCGTTCTTGCTTCAATTACATTTTCGCTATGGGGAGGACGGGGCGATAATCCTTCTCCCCCGCCCCGTGTTCAAATCGCCACTGGTATACAGAGATTTATTAGTGAAATATAAATTATTGCTATTATTACTTATATTATGTGGAATCGAGAAAAAAGAAAAAAACCTCTTTGGGATAAATATAGAAAAAGATGCAAATAAATCATCTGGTGTATTCGAACAAATTGAAGTTTAATACGCAAGGAACGCCGAGGTTAAATAATACAGAGCAAAGTTTAGATTTTAATGAGAAATTGGGGAAGGTCTCTCCTACGTTTCCAATTCGATTGGACGGAGCATCTTCAGGGATCTTCAATTTGAATAATAATAATAACAGGAATTCTCATTAAAACACAACATCACCACAAACCTATCACCAGGAAATAATAATTGTACTAGATTTATTCTCAGCAAACTACATTTATTTCCTTGCACATATTTTTACTTAATTACACTTATTTTATGAATTTAAAACACAAAGCCTTTAATAAAAGAGAAAATGAGGAAACCAACGCTGATTATTAAAAATCTATTATGGTTTGGTAGGCGGGCATGCATGGTTTCTGTGTAATAAAATAAATGTTATTATTTTGCTTTACCTAACTTAATAATTGCACGAAATACTATTTTTTTAAATTAAATATTGCACAGTAATCTACAAGACTTCTCTAGTCGTCTCGTGTTTTTGGGGTTTAGGAATCTATACAGGGTGCCGAAAAACTAAAATCCCTCTTCCTCTCTTAATTATGTAATAATTCTTAAACATATGTCTCAAATTGCGGCTTATGGGTTCACGTAGTTTCTCACTTCCGTTGGTTTGTCGAACTTTCCACACGATAACTCTCGAACGAAATGAGATATTAATTTAAAATTTGGTAGGCATATAATACTTACAGTAGGAAAGACAGTTGCAATTTTTCCGCCATACAATTTTAAAGGAATGTTTAAGGGATGAAGGTATGTCAATATTGTACATTTTAAATACTATTTAGAGAATTTTTTAATCGAGATTATCGCGTAATTTTAACCACAATTATTAATAGCAAAACATACAATTATGACGTATATCTATGCCTGATGAACTACCAAAAGGCCTTTGATAGAGTCCAACATTACAAAATGGTCAGAGTTTTGAAAGACCTTGGACTAGATGGAAAGGATTTACGGATTATTACCAACTTTTACTGGCGCCAGATGGCTTTTATTAAGACAAAAGGGGAGCGTTCACAAGCAATATCGATTGAGCATGGATTAAGACAGGGTTGTATGTTGTCTCCACTACTGTTTAATGTACTCTGAGAAAATCTTCAGAGAGGCACTGGAAGAAGCTGATGAAGGAATACTGGCGAACGATGGGGAACGAATAAATAATATTCGTTATGCTGCGGTTATGGCTGACAACTTAAAGGGCCTACAACATCTTATGACAAAAATAAACGAAATCAATAATCGATACGGCCTCGAACCTAATATCAGCAAAACAAAGTACATGGTGATCAGCAAGTCTCCGGTTCCTGCTACCTTATTGATGGTTAACAATTAATAAATACAAAGTACTCCACAATGTTCATATCTAGGTACCATGATAAACGGACAGTGGGATTACTCACAGGAAATTCGTTGCTGTTCCTCAAAATGACATCGCTTCTCAAAAGCTCAGCAATAAAATTAGTCACAAAAATAAGACTCCGAAGATGTTATGTCTTTAGTGTCGTTCTTTACCGTGTGGAATCTTGGACGCTGATTGAAGCCACTTTTAAGGAACCGACCATATTAACAACGAGGATGTCTTACGTCGCGTGAACAAGAGACTGGAAATTATGGAAACTGTTAAAGTGGAAAGTATTTAGGACACATAATGAGAAATTCCCACAGATATGGATTACTGCGGCAAATACTCCAAGGAAAGGTATTGGGGACTAGGACGTAGACGCATCTCCTGGCTAAACAATCTGCGAAATTGGTTTTCAACAAATACTACAGGTCTTTTGAGAGATGGAGTGGATGAAGTAATAATAGCCCGAATAATAGCCAACATTCGAACCGAATAGGCACTTGAAGAAGAAGAAGAAAAACCTATAAGGATCAAAGAGGCGGTGAGGAGGTTAATTAATTGTTCTAGATTATTTCCTGAACACCGACCAAAAATGACTGAGAGCCGCCATATCCAAGCTTATTTGTAGCCGTTTTGAAGAGTATTCATCTAATTTCTTGGGTCGAATGGTAACTATGAATAAAACGTGGTTTCGTTATTATATATTCAAAAAGGAGAGAACAGTCAAAGGAGTGGAAACATGCTAGCTCACAATCGGTCCAAAACAGAAATTTTTTCATTTCTATTAATTTAAGATGTTTATCCCTAAATTATCGGCTAACTCCGTAGATTAAGTATTATTTATATATAACACCAATAAATACCGTTAGTTAGATAGGTATGAGGTACAGACGTGGCATAAAGAAGGCAGAAAAATATACCATAAACCCCAGATCTTACGAGTGGTTCACAGCTTAAACGCCAAACTATATTAGAAAAACATAAAAGTACGGTCAGGCACGCACGGTTTTTTGTGACCATGACATTCCAAGCTGAGGGTACATGCAAATATTCAATAAAAATACTACGGTGGATCAAATATAAACGAGATTTATTTTTTTAAAATTTTTTTATTTACTATAACAATTAAACCAAGTACATATCATTTTGCAAAATAATCCCTTTCTTGAGATTGAAACGCCAGAAAATAGTGGCTGAAGAATATTATTGTCTACTACACGGGAGAAAAGTCCCGAGACTTTCTGAGAGGTGGCAGCACAAACACCATATGATTTTTCAGTTAGTGTCAACTCTTAGAAGATTCATGTAGAATTTTCATGATATTTTGTCTATTAGTTTGTAAGTTACAGTTGTTTGAGTAACGATATTTTTGATTTTTGCAAACACGATGGTAACAGTTTCGTGTATTGATTAAACATTGGTTTTTGATGGGAAAAATACAGCCGGAACTCAAACATGGTTTGAGAAGTGTTATAGCCTCGGGATTTTTCACCTCATATAGTATTATTAACTAAACTAGGCCAAAAAAAATGTAGAAAAACGCCGAAGAAACGTAACTAAAGCGGTGCTGTTTTTTTATCAAAATAAGGCGCCTGCTCACAAGTTACTGCTAGGTTTGCAAAAAAATAAACGAATTAAACTTTGAACTGATTAATCAATCTCCATATTTTCCTGATTGAGTTCCCTCGGACTATTACCTATTCCAAAAGTGAAAAACACATTTGAATCAATTTCGTTTAAATGCAGAAGTAATAAATGTTACCGAAGACTGCTTCACAAACCAAGAAAAAAAATTTCTTTTTAAGGTCTAGAGTTTATAACCGTAAAAAATTTTCATTTTGAGATTTGCTCGTTCTTTTTATGCTAAGGTAGAAACTTATCGATGCACCCTGGTATGTTAAATGAAAATACAGCTTCTACTTTCAATAAATGAATCAATTTCAACTTTAGCATTTAACAACAGTGCAAATAATTTGCTTTCACCTTGTTATCTCTTGAATTTTCCTATTGTTTTAAATAGAAAACAACGAAAATATTAGAAAATATAAAACAAATAATTTCTGTTATTCAGTAACAACCTTCATAATAAATAAACTTACTGAAGTTGCTGAAAATAGTGTTTGAGTCGAAAGTTACTTTTTAAAATGACTTAAGAATTACAGCGGTCAAGTGTAAGTTGGACTTGCGCAATTAGTGTTCCATACGTTGATTGCCTTAAAAATAAAAAATTTTGTTACGGAGGTATAAAATGATCAATGACGTCACAAAACACACCCCAAATAAGTTTTCAACAAAGTTTTTTTCCGATCTTAACTGAGAACTGATGAAATTTTAGGTTTTTTTTTATATACCAGATAAATTATTAAAGGTAATACACTCGTGATAATTTTTGCTCAATCTATATCCTGTGGAGAATATTCCAGAATTTTTTCAACATTTTTTGATAAGTACTTTCGAGATAATATAAAAAAATACAAAGATAAGTGTGCGCAAGTATTATGTTACATTATATATATATATATATATATATATATATATATATATATATATATATATATATGTATATATATATATATATATATATATATATATATATATATATATATATATATATATATATATATATATTTGAACTCGTGTTTTTTTACAAACTTTCATTTGACATTCCACTTAATGACAGGGTAAAATTTTTATTTTCACTTCCGATTTCACCCCCAAAACTAACGCCGTAAATCAAAATTTAACTTTCAAAACTGCATGACTCTAATGGGGCCATCAATTCCTATATTAGTACCAAATTTCAATTTTCAGTATTAAATAGTTTCGGGAAAAATCGGGTGTGACAGACACACAGACGGACGGACAGACAGACACCGAAGTGATCCTATAAGTGTTCCATACGGAACACTTAAAAGGTACACAATACAACAATTAGCTTAATAACTAAAACTAATGTTTCTCGAATAGTAATTAATTTGCTAGCTACATATTTTCCATCATTTTTGAATACAAGTTGCATCTTATAATGTATCCTTCTTGTC
>CM032453.1:6020136-6045136 GCA_019049505.1 Pachyrhynchus sulphureomaculatus | reverse complement strand
AGTTAAAATGGCGTCAAGCAATGCCATATATAAGGAAAAACCCACTGTCAGATAAATTGGCCTAACCCATTTACTTGAAATTCTTAAGCGAAACGTGTTATATCTCGTGGCTTTGTGCATTCATGGATTCGCCATGTTGAATTTCGCCAACCTACCTATTCAACTTTTTAAGGCTGTCAATTACAAACAATTTGCACCTAAAACCAATCGAATCGGCAGAAAAAATTTTTTTGCTAATTTTTTACTCCAAAATATTGATTTTTCTCTGATTTCTGTTCGCCATATTGAGCCGCCATTTAGAAACTTTCCAAAAGGCCACACTAGCCCATAAAGAGGGATCAATAACGAACATTTTTAAGCCCAAGATCACTCAAATCCATCAACATGAATTTTGGGTAGAGCCTTGTTCCATCTGACAAAGAACGTCCCATATTATATATATATATATATATATATATATATATATATATATATATATATACATATACATATATATACATATATATATATACATATATATATACATATATATATATATATATATATATATATATATATATATATATATATATATATATATAAATAATACATTAAAATTCCGGGTTTCAATCCGTTCGTCTTACAATGAATTTGCACGACGTTTCGCTAAAATCTCATTTGGTAATTTCCAGTGCTCTTGCTGCTAACTCTAACTAAGCTAGCTTCGAGCGGTATCGAGTAACAACAGCAGCAACAGCACTTGAAAATGCCAAATGAGATTTTGGAGAAACGTCGTGCAAATTAATTGTTAGACGAACAGTTTGAAACCCGGAATTTTAATGTATCACATTTCACCATTCATGAAAACCTCTATGAACATTGTATATATGGGGTGAGTTAAAAAATATGCTACTTAATTTCAATTTTTTAATTTAAACAATTAAACATTGATTTTTTTTTAAATACCACAACAGAAGAATTATTTTTTAAAAAATGGTCTTCTTTTTGAAATACCCTGTATATATTTTAAAGTTTAAAATTCTAATATAACTTACCGGTGGAGGTTCAGAAGCACAATACTCAGAAGGAGGATATTCCGGTTTAATGTTTACGGTAGCCATGGACTCTGGAGGAATTTGCTTCTCGTCCATCGTCGCGACTGTGCTTCGAATTGACGGAAATAAAACGGAATTACCTAAAAACACTCACCGATTTCTCCTTGTACGAAGAGAGGAAAGTTTGCGGTAATTGTTAGTTGACCGGCTGCCTAGACTGACTGGCAGGGGATCTTGCGATGTTCCTGCCTTGTAAACCGTACCCCTACCGCAATATTTGTGATGTAGAGGAGTAGAAATTACTAGTCGGTAATTGTTTTGTTGTTGCTAGAAATTTAAGAAGACAGTGCAGTGCATAATATTACATTCGCAAAAAAGTATTAAACCTATGAAAGTCAAAATTGAGACTATTTTTTTTATATATTTTGAAAGAACTTTATTAAACCAAATATGTGTCTAGGAACAAAAATTTAAACAACTTTAACAATTTAAGGGGTAATGCCACTCTAGAGCTAAGAAAAAAGTCCAATTTTTTTTTTTCGAAATATATTGAACGCAATCCAAATTTACTCAAATGCTTTTATTATACATCCAGTAGAACCCCGGTTATCCGAGGTAACGTGGGGGGGGGTACCCACATCGGATAACTGAAAACTCGGATAATCAGGATTTGTTTTCTATTCATTCAAAAAATAAACACCATTTCTTTAAACCGATGTATTAACGTTTTTAACATATAAATAGGTACATACATTATAAAACAGTGAAATAGGTATCTATGCGCTTCTGTTTCATATTGCATCTTCTTTTTCTCGCTGCAATGTTTCTCCATCTATTAAGAAGAAGCAAATCCGCTGGGGTTGCCTCTGGTTGTTGTTCGATATACCTCGAAGCTTTTTCTAAAGAAGCAAAACCTTCTTGATGAGAGATCTTAGTGGGAGTCTGTTCATCCACCGCCGCTTCTTCGTCGTCATCGTCATCTGATTTTTCGGTTTCCTGAAAGGAATTCGTTATTTTTTCAATACTCATTTCTTCTTCTAAATCATCTGCTGTAATCCATTCAACAACATCTTCTCTTATCATATTTTCGCAACCTTTTAATTTTTGCATTAATTCAAATAAACTTTTTTCTTTTTCTTCTGTCTCGCTCGCCCAAAATTTAAACAGGACACTTTTCCATGGCTTCTCAATTTCAAAGCTAATTCATTTAATGGAGTATCATCTTCACTGTCATTATAGTCCTCACAATCAATAACTTTTGACCAAGATTTTTGAATAGTGGTAGTACGCACAGAATCCCAAGCTTCACTTACCCAGTAAATAACATTTTTCCGTGTAACCTTTCCCATCCCATTGATAATATCCTCCTTTTCTGTGTATTCTAACAGATGATCAAGACATAAACGTCTATAATTTTTTTTAATGTTTTCGAGAATGCCTTGATCCCTTAGTTGCATTATGCTGGTTACATTTGGAGGAAAAAATTTTACAACAATTTCGCCCACATGAAGTCTTTCTCCAAGGTGAGAGGGGGCATTCTGTTCAAAAATTTAATCACAGATGACACGAACCCTTCTTCAAACCAGTTAGTAAATAAGGTCGCATCTATCCATGCGCTCTTCTGATTTTTGTAATAGACTGGTAGGGCTTTGGGTGAGATGTTTTTTAAAGCTCTTGGACGTACCGACTTGCCAATCACCATCAGTGAGATTTTGTGCTTGCCAGATGCATTGGAACATACCATTTATATGTTAATCTTTCCTTACTTCGTTTGTGCCCAGGAGCTGATTTTTCCTGTCGAGATGCCAATGTTTTTGATGGAAGAATTTTATAATTCAGACCAGTTTCGTCACACTTAAAAATTTGATCACATGTGTATCCAGAATCTTCGTTTTGCTTTTTAAAGTTCTGCTTAAACTTCTCAATTGATGACAAATCAGCAGAAAGTTTTTCACCACATACAGTCAGTTGTCGTACACCGTACCGTTTTTTTTTTCCAGCGGTCAAGCCATCCAGAACTGGCGGTAAACTGATCTATCTCTGGGAATTGCTTACTAATCATTATTGTTTTCTGTTGTAAAATTGGAACTGACAGAGGCACACCTGGCTTTTAATTTTTCTTCAATAGAAACGACGAGTCGCTTGTTTTGCTTCATTATAATACGACAAACAAAAATTCAAACAAAGCAGTTCGTATTAATTACACTTAACTGCCAGAACTGCAACCAAATAAATTATGTTAGTATACTCGTACTTTTCCGTAGTAAACGCTATAACGCACTGCATTCAGGCAAATTTACATGCTGAAAGAGTCCAGAAACATAAATAGGGGAACCCCTCAAATCCGTTGTTTTCTCCAGACATAAATAATATAAATTATACATAAAACACAATAAAAAATAAGGATACAATCCTCCTAAATAATCAAACCGACGTTCAGAATTTCACTCTAACATATTTGGCGTATTTTAGAAGTGTTTTTTTAGATATACTTTTTGAAGAAGTAATTTTATAAAAAGTTTTAAAAATATATTGAAAAATACTTCTAGATATTTGGAAAAAAAATCTTTTAAATACCTGTAAATACGCCCAGAATCAAAAAAAATTAAAAAATGTTTACTGGTAACAAAAAATACCTGATTTGCAAACAAATCCTTGGTAATAAAATAATTTAAATTTAAGTTCACAGAAATTTAATGATGGAGAATTCCAAATTGGACCTGGAAATTTTATAAATCGTAAGTAAATCACCTTAGTTTGTAATATTAGGCTTGACAATGTAGAAAACCTACGAAACTGCAGTAGCAGATAAATAAAAAATAAGTGACAAATAACAAAATAATTCGTTTCATTTCATTTAGAATTTTAAAATGTACTGTCACAAAGTAACGGACACCTCAATTATACAATCGTATAAAATTTATTTTTTATTTGATAAAGCCCTTGTTCTATTTTAAGTTTCTTAATTTTCTCCTTTTCACGTTCACTGCCGTGGCAACCCAATTAACCGTAGTTTAATTTAGCAACAGTTAGAAATTAAGTTGGGAATGTGGAATCTTTGGCACAATGACACTACTCAATATATATCACTCCTACACCAAACACTTTATTTTGGCACTCGACGCGCATTTCGTTAACCATGTTAGTTTCATCAAGGAGCGATGATTGACAGTCAATCATCGCTCCTGATGAAGCTATCATGGTTAGCGAGACGCGCGTTGAGTGCAAAAATAAAGTGTTTGGTGTAGTGGTGATATATACTGAGTAGTGAACAGTTAGAAAATAAATGAAACGACTATAATTTTCTTTAACAAGAGATTAACGACTTAACTACAGTTTACAAATTATTTGTTGAATTAACGATTATCACTATTTGCCTACAGTTCAAACAACGGGACCTTAGTTTTTACCTCCCTTGGTGCAAAATTAATTGAGGATTTCGAGAAAACATGTTAATAATTATTTTTTCGTCTAGAACCACGTTCTGGTAGATCACCAACATTTTCTAACTGAGAGTATCGCTTCACCCATTTGCCAGTCAATACCCTCAAGTTGCCCATATACTTAGCAGACGCTGTAGGTGTCATTTTCGGACCTTTGGATGATTACATAGACACACAGCATGTTCAATAATGTACTATTTAATCATAAATAAGGTTATAAATGAATCATTTTCTACAAGGCATTGTTTGCAGGAGTGCCAACAACAACCTCAAAAAAAAAAGGAATTTGTTTTACCGACTACAGGTGACGCATTCTTGCTTGACCGACTGTAGTAATTATATTATTTTAATGACTAAACACGTACATAAAAACCAAAAAGAAACGGTTAATTTGAACCAAAATTGTTTTAAATAAAATAGTATGAAACAGAAACAGTACTTAATGATTTACTAAAAATAACAATATACATTTTTCTGTTAAAATAGGAAAAATGTAAAATAATACTTCATATTATTAATATTATTTTTGTTCTACATAAGCACGTAAAGGGTGTCCCAAAATTCACGCAAGATTTGAATTTGGCGCCATTTGTATGGTAAAGTGTTTCCAACAAAACAAAAAACACAGCATGACAGCTGACAGTTCAGGGTTATTAAAAATGGAGCGCTACACGAAAGAACAACGTGTTTTCATTGTTGAGCAATATTTTAAAAATATGAAAGTTTGGCAGCTACAGTTCGGAATTTTCGTACAAAATATGGTCGGAAAAGTAATTTAACCTCATCAACTGTGAATAGATTAATTGAAAAATTCAGGAGACTTGATCAATTAGTGATCTTAAACGCTCCGGCCGTCTTTCAACAAGTCGTTCGACACAAAACATTGAAGCTGTTCGTGAGAGTGTTGCTGAGACTCCAGGAACATCAATTCGGCACCGTGGTCAAGAATTCGACATTTCGAGAAGCTCTCTACAGCGTATTCTCACGAAAGATTTGCATCTTTATGCTTACAAAGTTCAACTGACTCAAGAACTGAAGCCTACTGACCACGTACAACGAAGAGAGTTTGTTGAATGGATTATGGGACAACAACAAGTGGATACTAATTCTTCTAGGAAAACCATACTCAATGATGAGGCTCATTTCCATCTTGATGGCTTCGTTAATCGACAAAATGGTCGCATTTGGGGTTCAGACAATCCACACGTGACTGTTGCGATCCACTACGTGTCACTGTTTGGTGCGGATTTTGGGCTGGAGGCATCATCGGAACATTCTTCTTCGAAAATGCGGTTGACCAGGCAATGGGCAAGGTTAATGGTGATCGTCATCACGATATGATAATCCAGTTTTTTTGTGCCTAAATTGCAAGCTATGTATGTGGACGACATGTGGTTTCAACAAGACGGTGCCACATGCCATACAGTCCGAGAAACAATTCAATTACTGCATGAGTCATTCCTGGTTGTGTAATATGCCGTTTTAGTGATCAGAATTGGCCGCCCAGATCATGCGATTTAACGCCGTTGGACTTTTTTTCTTTGCGTTTTTTAAAGTCTAAGGTCAAGGCAAACAAGGCCACGACTTGAAGGAGGAAATTAAACGCTGTATAAACGAAATTCAGCCACATTTATGCAAAACGGTCATGGAAAATTTCGACAAAAGAGTGTGTATGTGCCAGCAAAGCCGTGGGGGCTATTTACCCGATATATTATTCCATACAAAATTAAAAACCTGTGTTTTCTATCAAAATTACTCTTTTGGGACACCCTTTACAAGAAATTAATTGTTGTACATATTACTATATAATATTAAATAAATGTATACACTAGGGTGGTCATAAAAAATCGATGTTCGTATGTTTTTGGGGGAGACCCTCCTAAAAGTTGCCAATTGACTAAAAAACTCAGATTGGTAAAGTTTCAGCTCAATTGGATAACGTTAACCCGTGCCTCATCAAGGATGAAGTTTTGACTTTTTATGAAAATAAATTTTTTATGAAAATATCTAAAAATATCCCAAGATTCAATTACACTGTCTCTCTGTATTTTACTTTATTTATTTTTTCAGTATGTAGTTAAAAAAGGTTTAGTTAAAACTGTTTTCAAAAGTAAATAGAGCAAAATCCAAATTGAAAATCGAGGATTTCGGAGAAAAGAAAAGCAAAAAGGTATAAAAATAAGAAGAAATAATAATGCATTTTATTATTTAGAATTTAGTTATAAAAAAGGAAGCAATATAAAGGAAAGAACTTATTATAATTCACATTAACAATTTATTATGAGATCAAGGTGTAATAGCTTAGATCAGGTGGTCTTTGAAGAGTCAGGAAAAATTTCAGATACAACTTGTAGTGGAAACGGCCGTTGTTCTTCCTTTCGTCAAATAGGAATTGAAGTCTTGAATTAATTTTACACTTTCAGTTGTGTCATTGACAACCTTAAAACTGTTTACGATTTTATTAGCTTTTAAGTAGTGTAAATTGTCACACCATTTCTCGGAATCAGTATTTAAAAAGTTTGTATCAATTTCAAATCTCTTGAAAAAATTTAAAGTTTGATGAGAAACAAAATAATCCATTTTTTTTGTCCAATAAATCATCCACTTGTTCAAGGTTGAGCCTTGCTTTTACATTCCTATCATCGTAAGTTTTTTCTTCAACGGAAATTAATTCTAGACATTTTGCAGCCATGCTTGTTTTGATATTTTTTTCTAAAGTTTCATCAAAAAATGAAAATGCGACTAGCTCCGAATTGAGATACCACAGATGATTTATCATGTTAGACAGTGCCTTGTCTGCTAGTTCTTTATCAATTTGTCTGTATTTCATTAAAGATTTTAACAATTGTAATTCTTGGTTGGGGGCCAAAGTGGGTTTGGGGGCGTTTAACCACGCTTTTACGTAAATATTGATGATAAATAAACAAATGTCTGTGACTTGAATGACTTGAAAGCTTCTACTTTTTTTTATTTTGTGCTGTGCTTTTAGATCTTTTAGCGTTTTTTTTGAGTTTTCTTCACTCTTCATGCAGTTCTTCTAATTTTGCAATACAATCTTTCAGGTGTCTGGTTGGTCTCTTAGCTTTCTCCTAAAAATTAAAACTTCCTGTATTGTAAGTCTTACAGTTTATGTGGCGATTAGTTTTACTTGCCGTATATTATAAAATAAACTAAGTCAAACTTGACAATTAGATGGTAATTTACTGCCACTGATTTGATAAAACATGAGGCCGATTAGATACACCATTTCTTTCTGCCTTGGGCTCGAAATCGAACCAGAACAAGTAACCTCACAGAAATGTCACTAAACGGACGCTGTTGAAATGTTCACTGCTTAAAAGGCAAATGTAAACTAAAACTCCCCGACTTCTCCCCGGGCGTCTCAGACAAAGAACAAAAAAGGAGGGGTGTGGTTTATGACACTCCAGGTAGAATTCTCTGATAAGAGGGTCCTTAACAATAGCTTTTTTGTAACAAAAACAGACCTTTTAAAGAACAGTATATCAGGTAGGTAGCCACTACCTTGCAATGCCTAAAATTATTTATAAAGTTAAAACAAATGACAATTTTATGTCTTATGATATATTGTATAATAATGTATTTGTATAATTGTTTATAATACAAAAAAAACAAAAAAATGTTCAAAAGTATTTAAGTTAGGTATGTCCGGTCTTGGATGATGAATATCTTCAAATCTAAAAGTTTTGACAAAAAAGTGGTAGGAATAAAACTTTAAGACAACAACATTTTCTTTGAAATGAAACAAGAGTCAGGTTTCTAGGACGAATGGTTTTCATTTCGTAAGGGAGAAACCACGATTCTTTTGCAAAAAATCAAATTTTACAGCTTTAACCTCGATGAGGTACAAGTTAACATTATCTAATTGACCTAAAACTGTGCAAATCTTATTTTTTAGACAAATGGCAAATTTTAGGGTTCCGCCGGCATTACGATAAAAATATTTTTTCCCCCTATACCTTGTTACCACCCTAGGCTACATGTTTTACTCTGATGCTTGAGGTCGTTATCCTCTTGAAGAATCCACTCCTAATTTTTATATACAAACCACCGTTTGACAGTCGATACTAATACCTTCTTGTAAATATGGAGCATTTTTTTGGCGTTCAAATTGTAGGTACAGATTAAGAGTTTACCAAAAAACCTTTTTCCGAAAGAAATTCCCAAACGTGGATCTTGACAGGGTACATTGCTCCAGTCTCGATCTGTGTTTTCCTCTGCCCACGCGAGTCGTTTCCCTCTGTGTTTTTCCTTCAACAATGGGTTCTTGATGGTACTTTGCCACTTTAAATTTTGAGTGCAAATCGTTTCATACAATATATCCAAACCTTTCTACTTTAAAAGACCGGTCGAACTGGATAACGTTAACCCGTGCCTCATCAAGGAAGAAGTTTTGACTTTTTATGAAAATAAATTTTTTATGAAAATGTCTAAAAATATCCCAAGATTCAATTACGCCGTCTCTCTGTATTTTACTTTATTTATTTTTTCAATATGTAGTTAAAAAAGGGTTTAGTTAAAACTGTTTTCAAAAGTAAATAGAGCAAAATCCAAATTGAAAATCGAGGATTTCGGAGAAAAGAAAAGCAAAAAGGTATAAAAATAAGAAGAAATAATAATGCATTTTATTATTTAGAATTTAGTTACAAAAAAGGAAGCAATATAAAGGAAAGAACTTATTATAATTCACATTTACAACTTATTATCAGATCAAGGTGGTAATGGCTTAGATCAGGTGGTCTTTGAAGAGTCAGGAAACATTTCAGATACAACTTGTAGCGGAAACGGCCGTTGTTCTTCATCTTTCGTCAAACAGGAATTGAAGTCTTGAATTAATTTTACACCTCTTTCAGCTGTGTCATTGACAATCTTAAAACTCTTTACTATTTTATTAGTTTTTTAAGAAGTGTAAATTGTCACACCATTTCTCGGAATCAAAAGATTGTATCAATTTCAAATCTCTTGAAAAAATTTAGAGTTTGATGAGAAACAAAATAATCCATTTTTTTGTCCAAGATTGAGCCTTGCTTTTACATTCCTATCATTGTAAGTTTTTTCTTCAACGGAAATTAATTCTAGATATTTTGCAGCCATGCTTGTTTTGACATTTTTTTTCTAAAGTTTCATCAAAAAATGAAAATGCGACTAGCTCCGAATTGAGATACCACAGATGATTTATCATTTTTGACAATGCCTTGTCTGCAAGTTCTTTATCAATTTGTCTGTATTTCACAAAAGATTTTAACAATTGTAGGTCTTGGTTGGGGACCAAAGTGGGTTTGAGGGCGTTTAAAACCACGCTTTTACATAAATACTGATTATAAATAAACAAAGATCTGTGACTTGAATAACTTGCAAGCTTCTACTTTTTTATTTTGCGCTGTATTTTTAGATCTTTTCTCCACGCTTTGTACAGTTTTTCTAATTTTGCAACACAATCTTTCAGATGTCTGGTTGGTATCTTAACTTTCTCCCAAAAAATTAAAATTTCCTGTATTGTAAGCCTTGCAGCTTTTCCGGTGTTTAGTTTCACTTGCCGTATATTATAAAATAAACTGCGTAAAACTTGACGATTAGATGGTAATTTACTGCCACTAATTTGATGAGACACGTGGCCGATTAAATAACCCTTTTCTTTCTGCCTTGAACTCGAACCCGAACAAACATGGCTCGTTGATGCTGTAGAAGAAAAGTCACTAAATGAACGTTCGTGAAATGTTCACTGCTTGAAAGGCAAACGTAAACTGAAACTATCCGACTTCTCCCCGGGCATCCCAGACAAGGTACAAAAAAGAAGGGGTGTGGTTTATGACACTACAGGTAGAATTCTCTGATAAAAGGATTCTTAGCAATAGCTTTTTTCTAACAAAAACAAACCTTTTAAAGAATAGAATTAAATATCAGGTAGGTACCCAGTACCTTGCAATTCGTAAAATTAATTATAAAGTTAAAACAAATGACAATTTTATGTCTTATATATTGTATAATAATGTATTTGTATAACTGTTTATAACACAAAGGAAACAAAAAAATGCTCAAAAGTATTTAAGTTAGGTATCTATTTTTCACTTTCGTTTTCTAAATAGATCGAAGGTTGAATTTGAGGATTCCAATCATATCCGGTGTTGGATGCCGAATATTTTCAAATATAAAAGTTTTAACACAAAAGTGGTAGGAGTAAAACTTTAAGACAACATTGCCTATGAAATAAAACAAGAGTCAGGTTTCTAGGACGAATTGTGTTCATTTTATGAGGGAAAAACCACGATTTTTTGAAAAAAATCTAGTTTTACAGCTTTAACGTCGATGAGGCACCGGTTAACGTTATCTATTTGAGCTAAAACTGTACAAATCATATTTTTTAGATAAGTGGTAAATTTTAGGTGGGTCACGCCGGCATTACGATGAAAATACCCCCCCCCCCCCTATACCTTGTGACCACCCTAGTATATACTTAATGTTGCTTTTAATGTACTGGTATAAAAAGGAGGTCACCAAATGCGTTTCATATGGTCGACATAAGTGATTCATGTTAGTTTCATTTACATTTGGCCTCTTATCCTGTTACCCATTCTAAATAGTGAAGCAATTTTGGAGTTAATTTCATTAATTTTCTCTTCGAGTCGAAAACTATGGTCTTCAAGTTCCTCATCCTACAAATAAAAATGTTATTATTAGTCGGAAAAACAAAAGGGAACCAAGCCGCCATGCCAGTCTCTTACATATAATAACGGGGATACGAGAATTGGTATGGACAAGGACGCATCCTAATTTGGTAGGCGAGGTATTTTCTCTATCATATCCATTTTCTGATCTCATATAGCAAGTTTAACAAGTACTAGCCGTACAGAACAAATCTATTTTCACAGAAAATATAGTTAGACAACAATTATTGCCACTACACTAAACACATCATCAGGAGCGATGACTGACTAAATCTAAGAGTCAAAACTAGACTATTTATATTAAATTCGATTCTTCAAATATTTCTGTTCCTGTTGGAAGGAAGCAAATGATTTCACATCCATATGTTTGAACAGCTTTTAACAATTCTTTACCTTTGAATACTGCACTGACTTAGCCGTTACTTGATGGAGATCCATAATAAATAGGAATAAAAAATTTAAACAAATGTTTAACCCTAGAAAGATAACCTACGTTGAATCGACGTAATCGATTTTGAAAAATCGATATATTTCGCTCGTTTATGGCGCCAGTGCGTTTGCCGTTCCTGCCAACTCAGTCGACCCACAGAGCTTGCAAGGGATACCTGTGTCGCTCAGGTAAGTACGCTATTTTCGTAAATAAATACCTACCGTACGTCGAAGTGACGTATGGTTATCTTTTGCCTTAGTTTTTTACGATTTGTCAGAAATATGCAACTAATGTTTTTTGTGACAGAAATTTATGTATTTTACAACATTATTATTTTTCTCTGTAGGCTTTATTTCTATAGCGAAAATGACGTCACAAGGCCGTTTAGAAGATGCACAAATTACACGGTTATTACAAGAATTGAGCGATGATGAGGTCAGGGGTTCGGACAGTGAAATTGAAGATAATTTGATCCAAGAGGAAGTCCAAAGTGATGTCGAAGATTGTGAGGTGAGTCCACCAGTATCGGGAACTCCCGTTAGCACTGAAAATATGTCTCAAGTTGTGTCTGATAGCCTCCATAGCACTTCGCCTAATATGCCGAATTCTATTGTTATGCCACAACATCAATCACCTAGAGGCAAAAACGGTCATCGTTGGATGGCTTCTAAAGGCAGAACAAGTGGCAGGACATCAGCTTCTAACATTATACGAACCTCTAGGGGTCCCACCCGAATGAATAGAAGTCTTTATGATCCACTGGAATGCTTTAGTATATTTATAACTGATGACATTGTGGAGGAGATAACAAAATGGACTAACGCAGAAATCCAGCTGAAGATTCGAAGGCCTGATATAAAAGCAACTTTTAAACCTGCAACCTGTGATGAAATTCGTGCTCTTATAGGAATATTGACACTTACGGCGGCTATGAAAGACAACCACTTGACTACGGACGAACTATTTGATTGTTCATATTCAGGAAACAGATATACTGCTGCCATGAGCAGAGACAGATTTGATTTTCTGATAAGGTGTTTACGTATGGATGATAAAACTTTGCGACCAGTACTAAGAACTGCTGATCCATTTATACCAATCAGAAAAGTTTGGGAAATCTTCATAGGCCACTGTCGTTCTAACTACATCCCCGGACCGTATGTGACAATAGATGAGCAGCTTCTAGGTTTCCGTGGACGATGTCCTTTTCGGATGTATATTCCGAACAAACCTAATAAATACGGGCTAAAAATAGTAATGATATGCGACAGCACCACACGGTATATGACTGATGCAATACCATATCTAGGAAAATGCACTTAAACCAACGGATTGCCTCTCGGCGAATACTATGTGAAGGAACTTACAAAAGCTATACATGGCAGTAATAGAAATGTGACCTGTGATAATTGGTTTACTTCAGTTCCTTTAGCAAAAAGCTTGCTAAAGCAGCCATATAATTTGAATTTAGTTGGCACTCTAAGGTCGAACAAACGGGAAATACCAGAAGAGCTGAAAAATATGCGATCTAGGCGTGTTGGAACATGTATGTTCTGTTACGATGGGCCATTGACTTTAGTGTCGTCCAAACCGAAACCAAGCAAAATGGTCTTTGTTCTGTCATCGTGCGATGAAGAAGGCACGCTTCATCCCACGACATCAAAGCCAAATATGATCCATTTTTACAATGAAACTAAAGACGGAGTCGATACGTTCGACCAAATGTGTTCCATAATGTCCTGTAGTCGTAAAACGAACAGATGGCCCATGGCCATGTTTTATGGGATGTTGAATATGGCGTTTATAAACGCATACATTATTTACTGTGATAATATCACAACTAAGCAAGAAAAAAACCGCTAAATCGTCGTAATTTTATGACAAAACTCAGCAATAGCTTGATGACTCCGTGGATGTTGACTAGGAAGGAAATGCCTACTTTGTTAAGGAATGTAAAAGACAAAATTAATGATATTATACCAAAACGTGACGTCGTACCTTCTACACAAAGCGAAGATGTACCTGAACCAAAGAAAAGGAAATATTGTGCCTTTTGTCCATCAAAAATTAGAAGGATGACAAAATCAATGTGTGACAAATGCAAAAATCCCATTTGTGGAGAGCACAAGTCAAGCGCTTGCCCTAAGTGCCTTTGAGGCTGTGTGCTTTTTTTTATTGTTTCTCATATTAAATATATATAAAAAGTTGATTTTGAAAAGTTTAGTAAAAATTATAAGTCTGAAAAAGTGATTTCAATATTACGTTAAGTTTTTTAAAGTAAGAATTATTTGTTTTTGTAATTTCAAGATTTTTCTTAATAAAAGTATAAATAAACCAAAATATTTTTTATTTATCCATAACACAATGACATGCATAGTGACAAATTACCACTAACATAAACATACTACAAAAGAAGTCTATAAATATATGCACTCAAACATACACACGTCGAATCAACGTATGGTTATCTTTTACGCACTATGAAATATGGTTATCTTTCTAGGGTTAAGATCACCACTTATGTTTATTATTGGTGACAATTGTTTCGACACGCTCTGTCTTCTTCTGGAGCACGATGTAAATTAACTAACAAAGTATGTTTCAGAATACATAGTTTACCTGTTTACAAGTACTAAATTCATTAACAATATTTACCTTAATACCTAGAACAACTTCAATAAAGGAGACCCTCCCCCATCTAATTGATCGTTGAGTAATAGACCTGAAGATTTTTTCTGATTAATTTCATGTAAATATCGCTTTCCGTACAAATAATACATTATCTCGACATATTAAAAATAATAAAAGTAAAACAAAAAAAGAAAATAAATCGGGGGTTTACGAATTATGCTGTGGCACTTGCAACAAAACGTATATAGGACAAACACGCAGACCTTTTTATAAAAGAATAAACGAACATAAACAAAGCTTTAGAATGAAAAATAACAAATCTCATTACGCCAAACATTTGACAGAGGAAAATCATACATTCAATGTAGCTTTCAAAATTTTGTATAACGGAAAGAAAAGAAAATTACTGAATTGTTTAGAACAGGTAGAAATTAATCAGAAAAAATCCTCAGGTCTATTACTCAACGATCAATTAGATGGGGGAGGGTCTCCTTTATTAAACTTGTTCTAGGTATTAAGGTAAATATTGTTAATGAATTTAGTACTTGTAATTACAGTCCCTGGCCAAATTATTAGACGCACTGCAAGATTTCATGTAAAATATTAATTACCGAGTGATATTGTACCGTTTTATTATTTTAAATTGATTTGTTTTTTATTTTTATATTATCCAATCAATTACCTATTTATTTGACATAAATAAAACAGCATTAATTTAGAAAAGCATAAGTTTATTAAGTTTTAAAGAAAAGTGAAATTAATGTTAGTAAAAGTCAATATTTAGTTGAGCCACCTTTAGCCGCTATCAAAGCTTTAATTCTGCGCGGCATGCTATCAATGCAAGATTGTACTGTCTCCTGCATTTGAGGATGATGATTCCACACATGAATATTCTTTTCTAGGAGCTGGGTTTTGTTGGTAATCACATCTTTAGCCACTTCTCTTTTCATCAGCTCCCACACATTTTCAATGGGGTTCATATCAGGGCCAATCCAACAGAGGGATATTTTTTTCTGCCAAAAAAGCTTTAACAGACCGAGCAGTGTGGCAGGGAGCTCCATCTTGCATGAAAGTGAATGGTTCCCCATTTGGAAACCATTCTCTGAGCTGCGGAATCAACCGATTTTGTAATACTTCTTTGTACTGATCTTGCCTCATTATTCCTTTGACGACGTACAGACGTCCAGTGCCCTTGCCGCTGATGACTGACCAAATCATCACTTTGGTGGGATGTTTAACCGTCGGGACGACACAATCAGGATGAAACTTTTCTCCATGACGACGACGCACATACTGAGCTTTATTCTGCAAAATTTCGAATGTGCTTTCGTCACTGAAGCAGACCTGTCAAAAATAGGAAAAATATATAAACTTCCATGTTTATTTGCTTTATAGAACTGAAAATGATAATAATGTATCAATTATTGATTAAATTGCTGTATCTTACCGATCTCCAGAAGTCCACATCTTTGTCTTGCCATTGTTTGGCCCACTTCAGGCGCTTTGCTTTCATTGCAGCTGTTAATTTGGGCTTCCTGGCGGGGGCGACAGGCCTTAAAATCTAATTCTTTCAATTTTCTTCGAACAGTGCGCTCAGAAGCATTTACGCTAGCATCCTGGAGTTGTGATTTTATTACCTTTGTGGTAGCAAATCTGTTTTCTACACAAATTTTCTTCAAACATCTCTCTAACCGTGGAGTGAAAATTGGTTTTTCTACCGCATCTTTTCTTTCTTTTCGAGCTTAATTCCTTCCCTGACTCAATTTTTCTTTTTTATGCGTCGTACACTAGCTTCAGAAACCTCCAATCTTCGTGATATTTCTCGGTTTGTAAATGTTTTCGCAATCACAAGGGCCTTCGCTTCAGCTTTTTTACGTGGTGAAAGATCGCCTTTTCTACCCATAATGAAAATAGTCCAATTACTTTTTTAAAACACTGCATACAAAATAAACTAATAACTGAGTAGTATAAAACTGTTAAACAAACAATCACAGTCCATAAAGCCACAGAAACACGTCCGTATCTGACTCGATTCCGATCGCGACTGATACAGGTTTGTACTTATTTACGTTCATGTATCACTTTGTCAACACAGTATTGCCATATGTTAAAAATAAATACAAATATGTAGTCTACAACAATTCTTTTAAATAAAAATCAATTTTATTGTAGTTTAAATATACCATTATTGCATAAAAACTCTTAAGAAACATAAAATTACTAAAAAAAATACAGTGAGTCTAATAATTTGGCCAGGGACTGTAGGTAAACTATATATTCTGAAACATACTTTGTTAGTTAATTTACATCGTGCTCCAGAAGAAAACACAGTGTGTCGAAACAATTGTCAGTAATAATAAACATAAGTGATGGCCTTAAACATTTGTTTAAATTTTTTATTCCTATCTTTACCTTTGGTTGCAATCAGTCTCGATCCCCAATGTGTGTGCATTGTAGACACCGCCTATGATGAATCGATTTCATATGATTTTGAAAAAAACTCTTCATATCTTTCAAATTTAATACTGTGTTTTGGAGGGTTACATAAACTGGCTACAGTGATGTTGCAATTATTAGTTGCAACACTAACAGGAGTGGCCTGAATATCCTCTGCTGCAAATTTAATTTTCTCAAAGTGATAAATATTTTCTTTGATTATTACCGCACTTGCTCCCTTTGCTGCGTTTTCTGGATAATTTGTGCAGTGTACTTATATGTTCAGGTTATGTTAATAGTTTTGTGTGGTTCCTTTTTAGGTTTTTTTGATTTATTATTTAACTAGCCGTGCCCGCGGCTCCGCTCGCGTGAACTTGATTCATCTTTACTGTCACTGCTTATTAGTTATGTTTATATTATTACATAGCTCAAGGGGCCTTAGAGGCTCATGGCTTGGTTGCATACTTTTCTTCACTTCTTTTTGTCTCCTGTTAGCTTTTCCCAGTGCGGGATTTCCATCAACTCCGGATCTTGCTTTACTGCCTAAATCCATGTAGATCGAGGTCTACCCTTGCCTCTTCTTCCAACCACTCCTCTTAATAGGGCTTGCTTTGCCTGTCTTTCTGCCTTCATCCTTGCCACGTGTCCCAACCATCTTAATCGCTGGCTTATTATGATTTGTCTTATAAGGGGTTTCGTATATAGGCATTTTAATTCGTAGTTTGTTCTTCTTCTCCACAGTCCCTCTTCTTTCCTTCCTCCGTAGATTCTTCTCAAAGCTTTCCATTCCCACACCTCCAACGTCTCCTTTTCTCTTACATTCAGTTTCCACGTTTCACATCCATATGTCACCGTGGGTCTGACAACTGTCGTATATATTCTTTCTTTTCCTTTTCTCGATATATTCTTTGATTTCAATATTGAATTCATTGCCCCCAAACATCTTTGTCCTTTCGCTATTCTTTCTTGTATCTCCGTCCTTGCTTGTCCACTCTCTGTTATTGTTACTCCCAGATAAATACATTTGTCTACTTTTTCAAACATATTTCTTTTCCCTAAATTGTTTATTATATCTAAACTTTTGTTGTTTTTATTATCCTTCTTCTTTGCAATTTCCATGTATTTCCTCATTTATCTTTAGTCCTCTCATCCTTCACCTTTCTTCTATCCTACTTATGGCTTTTTTTTGAGGTTTTCTTTTGCTCTTGCAATCACTGCTACATCATCCGCATAGGCCAAGCATTGGCAGGTTTGTTAGTATATCACTCCATTTGTTTTTATTTCTGACTCCCGGATTATCTTCTCTAGTACCAAACTAAATAGACATGTCGACACTGGTTCCACCTGTCTTAATCCTCTCTTCACCTTAAACTTGTCTGATACTTTGCCCTCAACCAACACTCTATTTTCTGTGTCATTCAGGGTGATTCTCACCATGCGAATCAATTTACTTGGAATTTTTAGTTCTTCCATTATCTTCTAGAGTCCTTCTCTATTTACTGAGTCAAATGCTTCTCTGAAATCTACAAAGACCAAGTGTAATGCCAAATTTTGTTCTAAACTATTACCTTAGATTTGCTTAATCGAAAATATCTGGTCTGTAACCGATCTATTTTTCCTGAATCCACACTGGTACTCTCCCAGAATAGACTCGCCTTTCTCTGCTAGTCTGTTTTTGATAATCAACACTACCATCTTGTACACGACATCCAGTAAGGCTATTGGTCTATAATTAGCACATTTAGTTTTTTCTCCTTTTTTGTATATTGGACAAATGATCGACTCTCTCCAGCTCACTGGCATCTTTTCTGTTTCCCATATATCTTGCACCAACCGGCATATTTCATTTTCCAGATTTACTCCTCCAGCTTTTATCAGTTCTACAATTTCCACCCGGGGCCTTATTTTTTTTGGGTTCTGAGTATTTCTCTTATTTCTTCTTTGCAGGGTTTATTTGTCCCTTCCTGCCTTTCAGTTAATTTTGCTTCCTATTTCTCATTCAACTCATTTTCATCTCCATTTAATGTTTCTTTAAAGTATTCCCCCCATCTATTCAGTCCTTCTGCGAAGCTTACTGCTAAACTTCCATCTTTTTTCCTACATATTAGCATTTTGTCTCTGTTTATTCCCTTTGTATTTTATAAAAAAAAACACGTAAATCGGATAAGTGGTTCTTGAGTGCTAAGCGCTTTAATGAATAGACAGACAGTTACAGAGACGTTACGTTTTATATATATTATAGATTTTTTTTGACATATTAAATTAGGAATTAAAACAAAATCACGTTAATCGGATGAGTGGTTCTCGAATGATAAGCACACTAACGGACAGACGGACAGAGAGACGTTGCGTTTTATATATATTATATAGATTATTATTATTATATAACCTGGTCAGAGAACGTATGTATGATTTTAAAAAATCACGTAAATCGGATAAGTGGTTCTCAAGGGATAAGCGCACTAACGGACAGACAGGCAGACAGAGAGATGTATTTTACATATATTATAGATATAGATTATTATTATTGCTATATAACCTGGCCAAAGAATATATGTATGAATTTAAAAAAAGACACGTAAATCGGATAAGTGGTTCTCGCCTGATAAACGCACTAATGGACAGACAGACAGACAGAGAGACATTGCATTTTATATATATTATAGATTATAGATATTCTCTGCTACATAATATTGTTCCAAATTTAATGGTTTACGCTGTGTACTGCAAGGGAACGCGCTAGCGGCAAACTTTTTTTCCGACTTCATTCACTATTATCGTCACTGCTCATTCCCTATGCTACCTATCGTAATAAAATATAGCCTATAACCTGGCCAGAGAACATACGTATGTTTTTAAAAAAAAAGTACGTAAATCGGATAAGTGGTTCTCCAGTGATAACCGCACTAACGGACAGACAGACAGACAGAGAGACGTTGCATTTTATATATATTATAGAAGAAAAAAAATTTCTTGATATATTTGATATAAAATATATGGGTCGATTGTGAAAAACAAGTGGTTGGTGTAGTGTTGATAATTGTTGTGTAGTGTGTAGAAATTATAGCTATCGCTACAGATAAGGCAAACATGTGTAATAACATGTCGCTGAAAACAAAGTCGGTTGGCTACCGCCGGAGCATTAAAATGTGCCTCGTCGAGTTTCTTAAAGAGGCCGCGCAAGTACAAGTAGTATTATGTGTAACAATAACAGGGAAAAAATGCGCGGGATCTGTGAAAAACTCGTCGAATCACATATTAATGATCTGGCGGTAGCTACCCGGCTTCGCCTTCGGCGACGTCTTGTTCCACGTAGTTGTCTTTCTTTAGTGATACTTATATCTTCTGTTCTATTTTACATTTATTGACCTGCATTGTTGTTTGAATTTTCCTATTACCACGATTCTTCGACCCACTTATAAGAGAGTAAAGCTTATCTATAATTGCCTGTGGTTTGGTTCACTTCTTATTCACAATAGGCTCAACAATGCACTTAGAGGAACATAGCTATTCACATTATGCTCAATTTTTCCTTCTTTTTTTGTTGAAGAATAACTTAAATATATTTTATACATACATACCTCGCTGTCAAAATAGCCATCTATGCGATCAACCAGTCCAGGTATCAAGTCTTCCTAAAAAAAATGAAGTGTGATGGATATTGTTATATGTAAAAAGTGGATAAAATTTCGGCGTTTGTCAGCAATTTCTTAGAAATTTACATATTTTTAGTATCTAGCCTCTCTCCGCCTGCAGTGTTGATGGATGGATTGAGTAGTTCATCAACACTGTTGCCGGTCCCAAGCCCGGATAAAGGAGGCGGGTTGTGGCGTTAGGAGTTAGCATCCTAACACACGTAAAACCTAAACTGGGAAATGCTAGTTGTTTTTGAAAAGTAGGATGAAAAATCACAAGTAAAGCAAAAATCCCCGGGTGGCAATCCACACCTTCGAAGAAGGGAGCCCCATCGGATACGGGTGGGGCAATTCTACTTCAAAGCGAATAGTTAACCCAAGCTTAAAACTCAGCCAAACGAAGAAATCCCGAAACAGAATAGCTGCTCTCGGTACCTGGAATATACAGGGATGGAGGACAAAGAACATCGAAGTCATACAAGTGTTTAAGAAGATGAACATAGACATTTTAGTAATAACCGAGACGAAGAAAAAGGGAAGTGGAATAGAAGAAATAGATGAAGTGATGCATTGTTGGAGTGGAGTAAAGAAGGGGGAAAGAGCAAAGGCCGGAGTTGGAATATTAGTAAAAAAGAAGTGGAAAAAGAAAATAACATCTTGGGAACCCATCAATGAAAGAATCATAAAACTGAATATAACAATGCTAGGAAAAGACATGGTAATATTAGGAGTATACGGCCCAACAGAAGACAGCACTATAAGAGAAAAAAGATAATTTCATGGAAACATTAGAAATGGAAACACAAAAAGTAAAGAAAAAACCAAGAATTAATAATAATGGGAGATCTGAATGGGAGAACAGGAAGGAAAACAAAGAACAATACCGTAGGACCATTCGGAGAAGACATTACTAACGACAACGGAGAGAGACTAATAGAGCTGAGTGAACTAAACGGCCTCAAAATAACAAACGGATTTTACAAACACAAGGACATTCACAAATATACTTGGATGCAAGAAACACGAAACTTAAAATCAATAATAGACTACATTATAATTAAAAATGATACCACTATCAGAATAAAAGACGTAAGAGTAAAGAGAGGGGCAGAATGTGGAACAGACCATAGACTATTAATAGCAAATATAAAAGTACCGTGGTACAAGACAATAAAGCGAAAAGAAACAACAGACAAAGAAAACAGAAATACTAATGAGATAACAGAAAAAGCGGACAAGGAAATAAAATACAAAATACACTTACTGCAAGACGAAACGATAAGAGACCTATATAGACGACGATTAGATCAAAAATTAAATGAATTTAACTAAAACAACGTCCAACAGATGTATGACCACATAAAAGAATGCATCAAACAGGCGTCCCTAGAAGCATTAGGTAAAGAAGACAACGAGAATGAGAAACATAAAATTAGAATCTGTGAAAGGACCAAAGAATCTATAAAGAAGAAAAAAAGACTATACGAAAAATGGCTGAATACAAAATCAGAAGAAGATCTACAAAAATATAAAGAGAACACAGAAATGAGGAGGATGATAAACAAAGAAAAGAACGAGAGATGGGAAAAATCGTGCGAACATGTAGAACAGTATATAGGAGGAACTAGAAGTACAGAGTCATGGAGAATAATTAAAGCATTAACGACTAACAATAGAGAGAAGACGTATATAGAGTACATCCCAGAAAGCGAGTGGAAAGAATGTTATAAGAAGCTGCTAACAGAAGATAGACAAGAATTCCAAGAAGGGAACCCTGAAGAAGAACAGAATAAGGAAATAAAAGAGATAGAACTAAGCTATGAAGAAGTAAAGAAGACAATAAAAACACTCAAAAATAATAAATCTGCAGGGCCTGGGGGTGTGGTAAATGAAATGATTAAGTACGGGTCTAATAAATTACATCGAATGCTGAGAAACATGTTCCACAGAGCGATAAATGGAGAAAAACTACCAGAGGAGGGTCAAAAGCTTATATAGTATCTATATTTAAAAAGGGAGACCGCAGAACATGCACAAACTATAGAGGCCTAAGCATAATATCGAGTATGGGACGTTTGTATGGAAAAATTATTAAAAATATCATGGAGGAAAATATAAAAGGAAAAATTGGAGAAGACCAAGCAGGCTTTACGGCCGGAAAAATCATGTATAGACCACATATACACTATAAAACAAACAATGGAAAAAAAACTGGCAAAGAATAGAGAAGTTCATCTAGCCTTCATAGACATAAGAAAGGCCTATGACTCAGTACCAAGACAAAGATTATGGAGCGCAATGAAAGAAATAGGCATTGACAAAGAACTAATATACGCGGTAAAAGCTCTCTACGAAAACAACACAGTGAACATAAAAATAGGACATAAAATAGGGAAGAGACTCCAAACATCAAAAGGCCTATTACAAGGATGCTCTACATCCCCAACACTATTCAAAATATACCTCGAACAAACATAAAAAAAAATGGAAGCAAAAATGTAGTGGAATGGGAGTCCCAATACGAGAAGATTAGTTATATATTCTAAGTTTCGCAGACGACCAAGTAATCATAGCGCAAGATGAGGAAGACCTCAGTTATATGGTAAGAAAACTGAAAGAAGAATACACTAAAGCAGGATTAGCAATAAACTTTGATTTAAAACGGAATATCTAACAACAAAGGAGGGAAACGTGGAGAATCTAGAAGTACGAGTAGATAACGAAACAATAATCAAAGGAACCAATAGATTTAAATATCTAGGAACCATCATTTCAAAAAACGCAACATCAGAAGAAGAGATTAAAGCTAGATTAGGACAAACACATTACAAAGAGAAACAAAACCGCATATACAAATCAATAATATAAAGCATAATGACGTACGGGTTAGAAACATGGATGATCAACAAAAGAAATAAATCTAAAATTCCCGCGGTAGAGATGGAGTATTGGAGAAGATGTTGTAGAGTGACACGTATGGAGAGAATAACAAATGAAGAAATAAGAAGCAGAATGAACATCAAAGAGAACGCAATAAACACCATTGAAGAAAAACGATTAAAATGGTATGGACGCATAAGACAGAGCGAAGATAATGGGTGGATAAAGAAAATAACGGAGTGGAGCCCTAAAGGGAGAAGAAAAAGAGGAAGACCCAGACGATCGTGGAGAGACGATGTGGACGAAGCTATGTAGGACAGGGGTCTAACAGATGGATACTGGGAAGATAGAAACGGATGGAATCAAAGGCTGAGAGAAGGAAGCCAGCGTCAGCTGTAGAAAATCCGTGTTATATATAATATAGTATCTAGGGAATTTATTTTCATATTTACTGCAAACTGATGGACTGAAACCCTATTACTATCTACTATATTTGTAACTATTAATATTCTTAAAATTATTCTTATAAACTTGAAATTATTTACAACATTCAGGGGAACTATCCCATTTCATTATATATGTAATGCAGCTAACGAAGCTATAGGAAAAAGGCGAGTAAATATTGACAAAGTCAATAAAACACCATGGTTCTCCGCAGAAATAAGGGAAATATGTCAAAGAAAAGAAAAGGCATACATACAATACCTACCCAACAAAACACAAGAAAACTGGAACAAATATACAAGCGAACGTAAAACAGCGAATACAAAAGTAAAAAGAATAAAAGAAGAATATTGGAAGGATTCACTAAGGGAATGGAGAAGGATATGTTTGGAAGCCAGAAGAAAATATGGGGAACGTTAAAAAGAAACAAACAGGAAATGAAGGATACTGTACAAACAAACAAAATTACAGTAGAAAAATGGACAACATACTTCAAAAGCTTATACAAAGGAGTAGAAAGTAGAGAATCACAAACGTTTGAAGAAGAGGAAGAAACGAAACGACAATAGAAATAACCGACGATGGAACTTTTGAAACAACTTAAAAATCGAAAAAGCAGCATAATCAACGAAATGCCAAAATATGGGAGACAACAATTACACAAAGAAATAAGCGTTCTTTTCAGAAGCATTATAGAACAGAAAACGATACTAAAAGAATGGAAAAATAACATAACGATCCACATATTCAAAAAGGGACAGAAAGCATCCCCCGAAAACTATTATGGAATAACTCGCCTAAATAGCACCTTGAAAGCACTCACAAAACTTATCTTGGAAATAATGACAAAGAATATTAAGATAAAAGAAGAGCAACAAGGATTCAGAAAAAATAGATCCACTATCGACGGTATATTTATCCTAAATCAAATAACTGAAAAGTCACTAGGATTTAATAAACCAGCATATATGTGTTTTGTGGACATGATAAAAGCATTCGATAGGGTACGCATCACAGATATAACAGAAATAATGAAAGAAAACCAAGTTAATCAAAGGATAATACACGAACTATTTCCTTGGACGAGAAACTGATGGAATTGGAAGAAGAACTGTCTCAAACAAACTGGGACGTAGTAGGTCTGAGCGAAGTAAGAAGAAAGGGCGAACAGCACATATATCTGAAGTCGGGAAACTTGTTCTACCACAGAGGCGAAGACGAAGGCTCGCTGCGGGGTGTAGGTTTCTTGATCAGCAGAAAGCTCGTCGACAAGGTTGTCGATATAGGAAGTATTAACTCAAGAGTAGCATTCCTGGTTCTTCAGATTAGCAAAAGATATCAGCTAAAAATTGTACAAGCATATGCTCCAACTTCAGAACACCCT